>JAULBW010067226.1:0-39212 GCA_032358265.1 Vaucheria bursata
TAGTATATTAAAATATTTGTTTCCTTGTATTTTCTGGCCTTCAGTTTGATATACTTATTATTCATTGGTCATGACAGGATCACTCTTTGCAACATTAACCAATAATACACGTTTATATTTATGCTATGTGTTGTTAAGCAATTGCTTGTCTACTTTGCAAATAGACTTAGCTCTAACAGGTGAGTATTTAGTGGACTATTCTGTTTGGAACACATTAACTTTATAAAAGTGCAATCGAAGATTGCTGAAGCTAACTGTATGGACTGCAAATCCAAGATTAAGTACCACAAAAAGTTCACTGCATGGCAATACACTTCTATTGATGTGTACTTTTTTTAAGATCTTATGAACATGTTTGATGATTCAGATCATGCAGAGTTAAAATACTTTTGAAAATGTGCATGCTCTTTTGGGAGGAAAACAAATAGATATTAAGGAATATTGCCTTTCCATGGTAACTTTAACCATTCAGATGCATGTAGATAAGCCAACTTTATTTTTCTATGAAACTGGGATATCTCTACAAAGAGCGCAAAACTCCTTTCTTTGTTATATTCTGCAATGACAATGTCCGGACATTGATTCCAATTGGGAAAACTCTTGCTAGAGGCCTTCTGAACAGCACTTACAACAAAATCAAGAATGAGGTTAATGCAAAATTTACAAATTAAGCTACCTCTTCATGCCCTGATAAATTGACTGATGTGAATGGCAATTCAGTATTAGCCTATTTTTTTTAATAGTTCCACCAGATGAGCCATTTTTTTGAATGAATTATATTCATGAAATATCACTTTGGGCAAACTCCATTTTGACTGATATTGTGCAAATCATTGATCAGTACCCCTATGCATCTGGCTGTGTTACCAGTACTGCTATAATTAACAAGGTAGAAAGGAAGTTATTTATAATTTAATTTCCTTTTAATTTTTTGGGTGCTTCTTGCATAAGCTGGACTTACAAAAAGATTTAAATTTCATACCTCTAAGCTTACAAAAAATATTCAATCAGAGCAGTTTTGTCATTAGTTTTTATCTTTACTGTTGAAAACATTAAAAGATATCTTAGTGGAAATCTAACCCAATATTTGATATAAATAATGTTCATTTAGCAATACTATCTGGATTTCTACAGTTACTGCTTCATTCCTGTTTAAGATTGCAGCCCGTTATTGACCTGTTATTTACGTACATTTAAATATTACTTCTATTTTCTATCAGCAGTTCTAGATCTGATTCAACAGTTCCTGTCCGAGATCTTTAGATTGTTTGCAAGTACAAGATTTGGAATGTTATTTGTATTATAGGAAATTTTTTGTGTTTCCAATGAATTTATTTCTGCACTTAACCCAAATTGAGGAGGATATTGAGATGCAATTGTATAACTTTAACTGTTTTGTATATATCTCTTCATTTCTTCCACTCTTATCCATATCTGTGGATATCTGTCTTTAAGGTGGAGTGCTGGGCACTGGGGTAATTACGTCATTTTATTTTTTTATTTTTAATATATTTCTTATTCTAATTCTTGCTTACCTGCTTGCTTATTAACCAATATATTGTCTTGCTCCACAATCTAAGTGCCACGGTGCACTCTCTTTTTTATTTTCTTCTTTTCATTTCATAAATGCAAGAATAAATTCCATAAATTTTTTGTTCTGGTCAAATAAAGTGACTACTTTGCTCTGCATATTTTTTTACAGGATATCTGCAGTTATTTTTACACAAAACTAATTGTCACCTATGCTGACTTTGGAAATAGATACCAAGAGATCATATTTTTTTAACATCAATTACTGAACCACTTGTATTTTTGGTGTCTCTGTCTATTTAAATTTGAAGATTAATATTTGCTGATTTGTGTATCTTGCTGAGATAAGAATAACATATTTTGTCTCCTTTCCATATATATTGATGAAGTTAAAAACAGATAGGTTATGTTTGCATTTTTAACAGTGCTAAAATGCTTCAAAGTTTTCCGAATTGATATTCAGTGTGTTTTGTTATCTGTATAGTGAAGAACACTTTATCTGAGTATAAAATATTTTTCTTAATTTGCATACATATAATGTTGAAAATACTTTGAGCTTTAATTTCATATGCATATATTGTATATTTCTTTAGATGTTTTTTTGAGGTTGAAAGAAAAACTATAAGCTGCAATTAGCAAAGTTTGAAATTTATAACATCTTTCTTGCGTAGCATGCAAAGATTGAAGAGCACATAAAATTAATTAGTCAAAACTTTTTTAGAAGTAGAAGGATATTATGTTACGAAAAAGGATAAGGATAATTTTTAAATGTGCTAATTTACGAAGGATTTTGTAATAAATTCAATGGCAATTAATTAACGCTATTATGTGCAATTTTCATATTTGCAACACCGTGGGGTGACCAACATCTTACACCATCAACCTAGAGGTTGATATTTTTCTTTTTAAGCAGCAGCAAGAACTTTTTTACCAAAAAAGTTTTCTTCAAATAACTAAATATTTAGCAATTAACCGGTGAAGCTGATTCATACTTGCCCCACAGTGATATATTTAGGGACTCTGCTATAACTTGATCTGAAATTGCTTCAAAAAGTTATATGCGTGTGCACTTTATATGTGCTCAATACATTTTTGCAGAAAAATGACAAAAACCAAAATATATTTTAAGTTATTTAGTTAAAATGTAAACTATGCAGCTCATTCTGTAACATAATTCCTTGAATTTAAATACAAAAACTAATATCCATGGAAACGATACATTCTTTTATGACAAAAGATTTTGGTTTGCTCACTAAAAGTATTTGTTTATTAAAACTGCTCTAAAATTTTTTTTAATTTATCCAGGTAAAAAAATATTAATTTTATTGAAATTCATGTCATAAAATATGCTGTAGTATGACAATATCAATTTTTTTCGGGAATTTTAGTTGCTGGTGCTTAATCTCAGTATTTAACTCCTGACATGAAAAGTCTTTCGTAATATTTAACAAATTTTCTGTATGATCTTCACATGATTAACAAATAAAACAAAGCTACGATGCCATCTCTAGCGTATAAATGAATGTATTTTGACGAAATAAGTATGTGGATGGAAGTATTGCACCCAAACTAGTACAAATTTAAAACTCTATCTATTAAGCTAATAAAGTGTATTCTTTGCAATTTACACAAACAAAAGTTGCTAATTCATTGAAAAAAGTAAAAACAATAATCAACTTTAGTATTCCAACCCTTCGTTTGCGCGTGAGCTCTCTCCATCTTAATGTAAGAACAAGTTGGTGCAATAGGAATTCGCTTCATTCGGAAAGATTACTTGCGAACTGGATGCTAGACCCGTCTTTTGCAGCGGCACATAGTTCATCATTAATAACTTCATACAGAAGTAAGGAAACATTTTTTTCCTCTGCAGGTTCGATTATCATTCCAGCAATAAATCCATGAGTCATGAGCTCATTGCAACCTTATAACGTAAAAAGTGTAGAATAAGATGTATTTTTATTGAAATCCACCATGTGTCAAAGTAATACCCCTGTGAATAAAGCACTTCTAAAACGCCACCATTTTGGATCATTAATGTAGAGCTCTGCTCTATCAAGTGCGCTATACGAAAGGTGTATTTTTCTCGCCATATTCGTAAATTTTGAAATTTTAAAAAAAAGCAAAAAAAATGAATAGCATGTAGAACTGATATTTTCTCTTTTTCTCTTGCTTGCGGTAGAGATGTTCAGTAATAACTTTTGACAGCATTTATCCCAATCAAGTCAATAGAAGGAGATTCGCGATTAAAACTTTCAGATTCTTAACCAAAATAATAAAAATCATTTCTCAGACTTCATTAAGGATGGAAGATGACACATTGGCATTAACCAATCCTGCATATCTCAAGTTCCTAGAAGATGCTAGTTGCACTCTCGAGAAAGTTCTGAAGGTAAAATATTGCATGACAGTTTTCTGCTCACATTACAACATCTGAGATTCCAAGTTACTAGTGAAGGGATCGTTTATGTTCAAATCAATAATATCATTAATCTTCATTATCGTATCTTAATTTAATCAAACTCGCCGATGGTCGCACAAAACTTGCTATTGCCTCTCTTTAGCTTTCTGCAATTTACTGTTAATATCTTTTAGGGTGCGGTGGATGTGTGTAGTAAATATTGTATGCCAAATGCTTGCAATGTTGAGATTTATAATACTTTAAGTTCATGCTATTAGTACTGTCATTGCAATAAAAGTGACAATTAATTTGGTGGCAACAAGTTTAAAAAATAATATTGTTAAATTTATATTAATTTATAAAAAATTATTGATTATTGTAATATCAATTTTGTCAGATTTTCGTATAACGATAAATCAATTTTTTTGCTGAGAAGTGAGACGTGAATATATAATTAATTAGTACAAAAATTACTCTTTTAATGTATCAAGTTTTTTCTAGACTTTAGAAGCTAAAATTTTTAAAAATACGGAAAATGAAAGGATACTGACATGCCGGAAGGATCAATGCTTTGCCATTTTACAGGTCAGTTATCACCTGTATCCACATTGTAGGCATAGTTCTGTTGCGGCAAATCAATTTTTTAAGAATCTTTCGTAAATGAACACAATAGGAGGCTGATCCGAATGAAATATTGTTCATTAATGTCGGAGGCATACTGATGCGAATGACAAGATCCTCATTGAATATCTTTCCTAACACAAGATTGGCATGGTTGTTCAATGGAAAATGGGACCATGTTCTGCCCAGAGATGAAGAAGATAATTTTTTCTTGGATGTTGATGCAGCATGGGTAGCTCAGATATTCGGATCGTTGAGTAGCCGAGCTGAAGATAAAAATTTTGTTTTAGAACCTATATATGATAGTAATGAATTCGTGCAGGATGATACAGTTGGAACCTACCTCTGTATGGAATTCTTTGGGTTACAAAGTCACTTTACTATGGTTCATAACTTTGAGCGTCGGATAGAAGCTGCCCTTAAGCAACACTATTCAAGAGTAGAACTCAATTTTTCTGGAAAATGGCGTACTGTTAGAAATTTGTTACCTCTTGAAATATCAACCGCTACTGTATGGCAACCGAATGTAGTTCATGTATACCAACAAAATAATAAGTTCTATGCGCTATTAGATTGGAATAGAATCGAAGCCAGGAAAAAGGGAGCCAATAGTGCCCTGTTACTTAATTTTTCTGACAGTAAGTTGCCTTTAGTAGAGAATGTGTCAGTCACTTCGAATTGCACGACTGGTATATGCATTAAGAATGAAGATCGTTCGAGAACATGGTCGTTTACCGTCCCAGGTTACAAAAATTCACTTTACAATCAAAATTCATACAACAACCGTGTTTCTTTTAGCAATCACTCTGAAATGCATACACTTCCCCAAAATTTGATGGTGCTGGAATTTGAAAATCAGGATTGCATTTTCCCCCAATCCAGCACATCAACAAGCTTTTCAGAAGAACTTCAGGCTTCCATGACATACCTAACTAAAGATGTGTCAAATTGGGTAAAGCAGCAAGAGATAGAACTTGATAGTAGTGCCACAAAAATTGCTCGTGAAATTGAGCTTTTTGAAGAAGAATATACATTTATTTCCCAGTTTGTGGATGACATATCTCAAGCAGGTAAACAAAGAATGCTGAAGATGAAGGAGAACAACCAATATCTGGCACTAAAACATGTTGAAAAACAGAAATCTGCTGAAAGGATAAAGATTGCCTGCAAAAGTGGAGGCGCTGAAATTTGTACAAATCGCTCGAACTTTAAACTCTTCAAAGATTCCTCGCTTGCCGTTAAATACACCTCTGAATCATGGATGGATAGTGTTGCAAATGACATGGACAAGAATGGGTGTGTGATAGAAAACCACAATCATGAGTGCTTTCGAAAATTGATAAATGTTATGAGAATGAAAGCACTAGTGCGGTTTCCAGGCTATGATGGAAAGTATGCCCATTATTGTCCTCAACCCGTTCGTGAAGGTCTAAGACCAGTAATGTCAACCATGTTGAAGTATTTTATGATTGATGAGGCACATTTTTTTGGGCCCCTAAATGCGTAGTTATTTCCACAACTTATATATTGAAATATATATTAATGCAAATGAACAAATAAGCAAGTAGCAGTAAGTATACTAAGCAGTGAATATGCATGTTTTGTGATTTAAATTGTCTATTCTCTATTTAGTTGATATTTTTTTCTCTCTATTTAGTTGACATTTTTTTCTCTCAACAGTTAAAAATTATTTGCATAGCGCTATAATTTATTTTTAAACTCAAAACAGTGTAAAATTTCTTTGAAGAATATTTCTATAAATATATTTATTGGCACAAAAATTCAAAATTTTCGAAGATGAAATTATTTTTTTCTTTGAAAAGATCAAGAAAATAAAGCATATATTGGTATCGATTTCTGTATTATGCATTCGGAATATTCCTTGATTATTGAATTTGGACTTTCGACTATTTTGCTCATAGCAACTTTGCTACAATACTTTTCTAACAGACATCTGCTTGAGAAAATTTTTTCTTCAGGATTTCATGGATTAAATTATTTTTAAAATATTTAGTGAAACTTAAAATTGCATCTTTTGTCACATAATAAAATATCTTTTGGACTGAATATTTGTGGCAATAAAGATTTTATACACGTGATCTAGTATATCATTCAAAGGACCTCTAAAATTGGCTCTGAAAGGTGTCATCTACAAGATGCTTTTTTCAATAAGATTGTAGCCCACAAAATTTATGGCAAGTAGTATCTAATAAGTTGTCAAATGCTTTCCTCAATATCATTTTGTAATGTAAAATTTGAATACTAACTTAGCAGTAACTAGAGACTATAAAAAATACACCCCATTTTTACATTGCAAATATTTTTGTGCATAAGTAATACTATAGAGAATTTTGAAAAGGTAAAGTTAGCTTAAGGTTCAATGATGCTGATGCGCTATAACACTATCATACTAAGGCAGTTGGATACATAGGCATTTGTGGAGATAAAACCATTGCATTAAGTTGCTAAAAGAGCACAACTATTTTAAGTAGAGAATTAAAAAAAGTGCTATCATTATCAACTTTACAAGACTTCAATATAAGATTGCATAAAGTTTTGGGACAAGACCTACAAAAATTGAACTATTCAAACAAATCTTAACAATCATTCTGTCAAATGTGACCTTCCTCGTACCAACCATGACAATGACTGAGCTAGGTGATAGAGTGTATGGTATGAGTTTTATGAGGTAAAAACAAAGTTTGAATCAATGAAGCAAAATGATGCACCACTGTCATTGATTACACTGCTGATTAATGCTTTATATTTTAACAACTGAACTTGACATTTTAAGTTTCATTGCATGAAAATAGCACCAAAACTACCCCTAGTGCAGACCTATTTGGCCACTTATTTTAAGTTGCCACATAATTAATATTCTTAGCATCAAAATCATTGCAATGGAGGTAGCACCAGGGATAGCCAAACTATTTTGTTCTTAAAAGAAGATTCAGTTTGAGAAAGTACTAGCCGTTAGTGCATTTGAAAGTCAAGCTACCAGTGAAGTTCAGAACTAAAACACTAAATGTTCATTTAATGAGTTTCAGTATTCAATAAACATTGATATTCAAACTTGTATATTAACTTTCTAGAAAAAGCAATGTAGTTGATTATAGCAAGAAAACAATGCTAAGTAAATTGGTACACATCCAGTTCCAAATCATAATATAACTATTTTT
This sequence comes from Vaucheria bursata, assembly GCA_032358265.1. Taxonomy (NCBI): domain Eukaryota; class Xanthophyceae; order Vaucheriales; family Vaucheriaceae; genus Vaucheria; species Vaucheria bursata. The sequence continues at coordinate 7,729 of JAULBW010067226.1, forward strand.
TTAAAACTTAGTGCTACTAAAGTTGATATAAGCATGATTATATATATATTAGGAACACAATAGTCAAACGCAAGAAGAAACAGACAAGAATTGATGGAGATACTTTGCATTCAATAATTTGTATCGATAGAAGTGAGGACATTCTATCAACACAACAAAAATATATGTAAGCTGATTATTCAAAATATATGACTCTCCTCAAACTTTTACTAATGTGACTCTACTTAAACCTAGAATTATAAAAGTTCTCTTGAATTGTATAGTTGCACAAATCTTTCTGAATTGTACTGCAGCTACAAACGAAATTAGCACTTTAGGAACTTAATTCCTAACAATGTACTTCTTTGAGCATACTATCTATCAAGTAGTAGTCTATTTCTCACAAAAAAATAAATGTACAGATTGCATGTCAATTATTGAATTTGGCATGAATTTTGTAATTTGAACACTATTTTATTGAATAAAATAGCTGCATCTAGGCCAGTTTCCATTTCAAACATGATAATATTTACATTTGTTAATGTACAAAGTTTAGAGTACAAAAAAAATACATATTGCATTTAAATTACCAATAAAAAACTATATTTTGTCATTTCCAGGCTCAGTCACGGTACATTTTTTACAACATGACTATTGTAGTCACACGGATGCAACTGAATTCTGGTTTTTGTTCATATCCGCAACTTGCATTATATATTTGAGTACATGTTGTATTATAGAATATAGTGCTTTGTGATTGAAGCTATTACAGTCTACATTTTAATTAGTTTAAAGTTGTTTACATACATTTGGCATTAGTCGTTTAGTTTATGTTGCATTTGTTTCCAGTACTTAGTGGCGGAAACACCTTAATAACAAACATGATATCTTGTTTGATTTTTCTTGTTTGCTTTGTTTCTTTGCATGTGAATACAATACCTTGTCCTTGATTTTCTGTAAGAGTATGGATGTAGTTTAGTCCAGAACTTTCTTGTTTTGTTTCTCTGAAACTATTTTGTCACTTTTATTGTTGGAATACTTATCAGTTTAGCGTATCTTCAGTTTATTTTTAGACTCTCTGTTCCTCACCTTTGCTCCAGATTTTCATGTTGCATTTGCATCTGTCCGACTTGTTCTATACTTCTTTGTTCTTCAGTTCCCTTCGTTAGCACATGTATTATAATGTAGACGAAATATAACTGGTTTTTGGAGAGTTCCTTGGTGTGCTGTTGTGAAATGACTAGGAATCCGCCCCACCACTGAAAGAGCTGCAATTTAATTTTTTGAAAAAATTATTTTACCAAATGGTTCTTGCTTCCAATTCAAAATGAAGAATGTAGGCCCTTTCGTTGGTGGTGCATGATTTTTTATCGCCGACAACTATGAAAATTGCATTTTTGCAGTTAAAATTAAATTTGTTGAAAGTAGGGATCTGATCTAATATTTATGACCTGTTCACTTACCATGCCGGCGACTCAAGTTAAGTTGAACTTTGCAAGTATTGCTGAGAAAAAACAGAGTTTTTACAGGTATTCGATATCTTCCAGAAATTATATTTCACGTAGCACAATGGCATCGTCGACTTTAGCGTATCGTGAATTTCGAGAAGCAATCTGCTCGACTCTTGATGAGGTGTTAAAGGTAAATATCTGAATTTCCCACTACAGTGCATATCATTGAAAATTGTTACTGAGTTTCTCAATTCGTAGATTTTGGAGACAAAAAATCAAAGGAATGTGGAAAATGCAGAGAAACTCACAAAATTAAAAAATCAGTGCTTTGCACTGTCGCAGGTCTGTGTACTTTGAATTGGCCATTTTGGTTTCAAGAGTCTTTTGTATTATATAATGATCAGCGTATCAAAACCTCGGCAATGAACTCATTCAGGATATTGATTATGATGAAGTACTTGTTCTTAACATTGGAGGTACGCTAGTGCGAATGAAAAGAGGGCCGTTAAACATTTTTCCGAGTAGCAGGCTGTCATGGATGTTCAACGGCAATTGGGATCATATTCTGCCAAGGGATGATTCTGATAACTTTTTCCTCGACCTTGATCCTGCATGGGTTTCCCCGATCTTTGGATTATTGGAAAATTTTGCTGACAACAAGCAATTTGATTTGGATACTTTTTACGACGATTGTGGGAACTTGGATGACGACGACGATGAAACTGTATTTAGCAATAGAGTGAATGATGAAACAGTTGGTTACTACCTTTGCATAGAATATTTTGGGCTAGAGAAATACTTCACCATTGCAAAATATTTTGAGCATCGTATCAAAATGGCTCTTCAAAGCCACTATATAAATGAAGTAATTGATACGTCTGCAGAGTGGCAGCTAGAACGTAGTCTATCCTCTCTTACAAGTCAAGTGCCGCAATGGAATCGAGATAAAGCTTATATATTTCAGAAGGGTCACTATTTTTATGGGCTTGTTGATTGGAATCGGCGCGAAGAGAATACAAAAGGGTTGAATCATGCACTTCTTGTAAATTTTTCTGATAATCAAGTCCCATTAGTCGAAGAAGCCGTCATTAAATCAAGTGATGCCTACGGAATTTCATTGCAAACCAAACTACAAAGGAAAATAGATTTTTTACTGCCAGGAAGAAAATCAAGCTATTCACAATTCAAATTGATGACTTTATGGATTGGCCGTTATGAAAGTACTCAACCTTTACCTTGTTTCCCATCTACTTTTTCAGCAGAACTTCAAATTCCAATGGAAGATCTGACTATAGGGATTTCATCATGGGTGATGCGACAAGAAAGGGATTTGGAAGTTGCCTTTCGCATAACTTCAACAGAAATCAATCTGTTTGATGAGCAAAACAAATTTATTTCCCAGCAAATGGATGATATATCTCAAGCAAAAGAAAGACTTGAAAGCAAGTTTAGCGGATTTTGTCAAGCTCCTCAAACAAAAACATTTTTTAGAAGAGTTAAAATTGCTTGCCTAGGAGGTGGAGCAGAACTCTGCATTGATCCTCGGAATTTCAAATATTTCAAAGATTCCATGCTTGCAGTAAAATACGCATCTGATGTATGGAAGGAAAATGCAAGCAATGAGGTGGATAAATATGGATGCTTGATCGAACATCATAATCATGAGTGTTTCAAAAAACTGATAGATGTCATGCGAATGAAAGCCATTGTGCGATATCCATGTTATAAGGGAAAATATGGATCGTATTGCCCAAGTCCTGTTCGTGACAGTCTCAAACCTGCAATGTCAGGCATGCTAAAGTACCTGATGATTGATGAGTCTAACTTTTTTGGGCCACTCAATAAATAAATTCATTCAGCTTTTATTATATGGCTCTTTTATTACCGAATTCTTGTAGAAAGGAATACAGATATGATCCAAAATATGCACTTTGCGATTATATTAAATATGATACATTGCTTGTCTTTTCAGAAATTTTCCTGAAATTTGGTCGGTTATTATAAGACGTCAAGTGCTGTAGTGATATTTTCTATAATATTTGTATTAATGTGCTTGGCAGGGATACTGACCTGAAATAAAATGGCACATTCTGAAAATATTTGTGATATAAATTAGTAAGTCATGAGATTCAAGTCACTTTGTGGTGTTTTATGATATTATATTTTTTGCATATGATAATCTAACATGCTCCGAAAACTGCGCTTCAAAAAAGTCTTCAATTTAAAGAATTATTTAAAAATACGAGATAGCTTAATCTCAAAATACTTGTAGGAGTGTTCAAATTGGCAAGTAGTTTTAATGGATTGACATACCTAACAAATTTGGCCCATTTCTCAAGAGTAAAAATTGATTTGAAAAGCACAAAAAAGGAATGAACAATATTTGAATTGCATTAAGAATGTAAAATGCAACAGAAACACAAGAAAACTGTGATAGAATGCATATATCATTACATGTTTAATTGTGTTGATAGAAGTAAGATAGCTTCATCAACACAAGAAATATAACCCTACTGCACTTTATTTACTGAAACTTCCATTCTCATAATCCATACTGACATCAATATGGCTTCAGAAGAAACTTACTGCAGCTACAAAATAAAACTTGTTTCTAAGGAAGTTAATTCCTAACACATCGCAAGTCAAATAAAAGAAGTTAAGGTTAGAGTAAGCAGTATATTAAATACATCATAAAACTTTCTATATGAATGATTGCTGAATGCAAGTACAAATTAGCACACAGCAAGTATAATTTGAACTTTTATTTTTTTATTCATTGCCAAATGCTTTCCTCTACTTAACCTTACTTTTTAGATACTTTACCTTTTTTTTCACATGAAGTTGAAAGTACTGAGAATATCATATATGGTTTCCTATTTAATGTATATACATATAGATATATTCACAGACAAAAGTTAAGTGCTTGTCTGCCTTCAAAAATGTTGGAATAGTTTCTGCAAAAATTCAACTATTTTTGTAGGTGACGAGTAAAAAAAGTACTTTAAAAATTTACATTAGGACAGTTATACTAATAAAACAAATTTATTCAGCACATACAATATCTATTAAACGTAATCACATTTCCAAATTTTCAAAGCAATACTATTAATAAATTTATGTTTTCTGGCCATACAGTTTTTTTGGTGGTTTCAATAAACAATTGAGTTTTGTGCCATCAAACACACAAGGCACAATCTTCAACCAATCCATCATCATAGTTATACATCAATTGCTGCATAACAAGCACAAACCAAATAAGTTTGGAACTAACTGTTTAGTGCATTCTCATTATGTATTTAAAAGCACTAAAATTTTCATGATTGCCAACATCAATGGATCCAAATACAGATGCATGCTACAATCATACCTAAGACAAAAAAAGGGAAGTAAGTTACAGAGCTCAGTTACCTTTATTTCTTATTTCAAGCTGAATGAGAAACATAAGCCGCTCAAAACAAACAGAAACTAGCTTTTTTTCTTGTTCAAACCTGAACAGATACATAAATAGTGCAAGTTAAGGCTAAGCAATAAACGGTAATGATACAAACGTTATTATTAAACTAAATTTTAGCAACTCTTCTACAAAATTTTTAAATTATATATGCAAGTATGCTCTGTGTATTACTGTACCAAAAGATGCAATTTATATCCAGACAATTTTTTTATGTATCCACTTTAGTTTCTCTATCAGTTATCTGTCCAAATTAGCACTAATTCTTGATAATGTAAAATGCTTATCTCAATTCACCTCTTCCTGCTTCTATATAACTATCTTGCTACTTTGTATCAATAAAAAGATAATGGCAACTATGCTATTTAAATTAACATAATGTTATGAATATGTATCAAACAAAACTTAGAACTAAGTGCAGAAAGTATATTTACACAAATGTAATTTGTGTTGCTGGAAGTAAAACATGCTTAACAACACACAAATCCCAAACTTAGCCCATCATCAAAAACCAGCAATGACTTGCCATAAACTCAGAATTCCAATATGCAAAACAATGACTTGCCATAAAACAGAATTCCACAGCTATAACACAAATTTAACCGTTAACGAGTTAATTCCTAACATAATTGTTTCATTTTTTTTGCTCACCTTCCAATAATATATTTCATATTTGTTTTGCTTGAGTATGTTTATTTTTAACTTTTTCACTGGTTATAAGTTGCAGCCTGCACTACTAACTACTTTCTATTTCCATTTTTTTTGTTGCATTTGGTTTTGTTTTATTGCTGCTGCTAGTATTGCTTTGGGCTTGCCACTTGTATTTGAGCTCATGCTTGTCCCTTGGACTGGTCATGAAGTTCTTCACACCTTATTTGCCATTAAGCTATTTATATTTTCAAGACTTCATTTTGCATCTTTCTGGTCTTTAGAACTAAGTATTTTTTTACACATTCTATCCAAGTCCAAGGTATTGGAATGTACCAAGTGATTTGAGCCTGAAAGCCCTACTACCATCATTTTTTATGTGTCAATAGTCTTGCTATTTACTTATTAAATTGTAGGACCATCCTGTTGTATGTGCAGAAGGAATGCACTCTGCTTTCTTACAAAAAGAGGGCTGCTTAAATTCAGAGTGGCTGCATTGTCAAGTTCTGTAAGTCCTCTAATAGACTTGAGGCGTGCCAATTCTTGATTGGATTGTACTTGGTTTTTGTCCTATAGTAAATACATTACCATTGGAAAACTAACCATTGAAAAGACTTGTGCAGCAAGAAAAGCTAACTAAGGACTTGGAGTTTAGAGTTCATCCACTGGCAGGTAGAAAAACTGGGGAAGCATAGCTTCAAGTGGCTTAGGTTAACTTGTAAAGAAAAACTGACAACTTTAAAGTATATTGTTAGTCTCAGCAAATAATTCAACAGATTCAATTTCAAGTCTATTTGTTGATAAAACACAAATACAGAATAGCACAGAATGGAACAGAACAAGACAAAATAGAACAGAACAGGACAGGACAGAATAAAACAGACCAGAAGCTGTAAGTATAAAGTTGATTAACAAGACTAGAGTACAAGACTACTATGGCTACTTGTGTGATCAAAAGTGAACCTTCAAACTAATGTATATTATAGTTCAAGTAAAATGATGACTTGCCATAAATTCTTGCTGAAGTTCAGTGATGACTTGCCACTTTTGAAATAATCATATTTAATCAATTTCAGTCTTCATTAGATGCAGTAATCTCAACATACATACCACTATGCAAGTTGAGAGTAAGTAATGTGCTAACTTGACACATGGCATCCATTAGCCCTAGTCAACCTAGTTGGTGCAGATCATGATTTATTTGGATTTATAGTTATTATATCTTATTTGTGCCTTACATACCTAAACAGTCACCTTGCATAGTATCAAACTTGACTGTTAAGTTCTCGTAAGTGAATATACTTTGCTCAACTACCACACTGGCCACTTATCAACTGTGCATCAACTGGTCAACTTAGGCACATTTCTATAACAACTGCAAAAGCTCTCTTGTGGTTTAAAGGCCCTTCTACTTCCTAAAGTAGCAGGAGCGTACAAACCTAGTAGGAGTTTTTGTAGCCAAAGACTAGGATGCAAAGATCTCAGTTGATCCCAACAGGCTGGAAGTTACAATACACTTACTTGGTACTTCTGCAATATTGGAAAGGGTGTGTAACTGAGGCCTTGCTTCCCTCAATCAGGGCATTGTATGATTTTCCACTGGCTACACCACCTGACTAAGAGCCCTTAGCAAACACTAAATATTATCCCACCAACTATATTTAAACCATCTGTGGAATTTATGACGGAGTATCACATCCTTGTTTTCATGTTATAAGGTTGTGTACAGACCTCTTGTTAGGTGGAAAATCCACACTTAGTAGAAATTACCTAGCAATTCTATGATAAGAGGAACTTGCCAAGGTATTACTCCTGGTATTCTTCTTCCCTCCCTTCTTAATACACTGGTCACCAACTCATGACACATCTTTTAGTTGGATTTCAACTGGACAACTACCAGAAAGTGGCATCTAAAATCTTCTAATACCATTTTGATTGAATGTAATGGTTATGAACATTGAAAGTAATAAAAATATCTATTTGTTGCTCAAGCACCATTAACTTGAGAAAGTACAAAGATCTATAATACTACACTATACAATGCTAATTGAAGGTCCTAAACACAAACTGCTAGGAGCTTAATGCTGTAGTATGTAGTAGTTTTGTAACCCATATTCGAGTATTTTCACATTCCAAGTTGAATGCCATCACTGATGATGGCACATTACTACTATGGCAACACACCAATGACAGGAAAAATGCACCTACTAAAATCTATCAAAGTCTATTGTAATCATCACAATATTCAGTTCATTTTGAATCTATTCATTGTGATCATCGTAGATTACACCACTCATTTCACCCTGCAAGTACAATGTCTGACATGCCACAAAGAAGGATGGATAGAAAAAGCATCTTTCAAAGACTATCTAAAAATAGACCTATTGCTCAATGATCCTCCATTCTGATGCCAAAGTTCTCTGGCAAACCTCAAGATTGGACACTGCAAACATTTTTTGAACATGAACAAAGAATAAGTATTACTAAATAGCAAAAATTTGCCCTTCATCTTTACAATAACCTGCCAGGATCTAATATGTTCCTGTCAAGACTAATGAATTGTATCAAGTGTAAGCCAGAAAACCAGAATAGTATAAACACAGAGATACTACACGTTCAATACTATTTCAATTATCTTAGTTCATGTGTTGACAAGAGTGAATCTCATCAACATTTTCAACCTATGCTTGCACATACAAACCGAATTAGATTGATATAATTACAAATCTCTGAAAGAATTGTAGATGAATAAACATAATACACAGCAAAAATATATTAGATCCTGACAGTTCCGCCGTGTCATCCATACGTGTGTCTCTGTTTATATACAATTCTTTCAGGGAGTTGTGGTTATACAATCTAATTTGGCTTGTATGCATGTGGAATAAGTTGTAGAATGTTGACAAGATTCACTCTTATCAACACAGGCAATAAGATAAATGATATAGTAGTATATGCGTAGTATTCCATGCTTTGTATTTTCTGGTTTCTTGTACTATACATATATACAATTCACTGGTCTTGACATAACCACTATCTAAACTTATTGTCAAACACACAATTTTGTTAAGAGAAGCAACAGTGGTAAGTTAGAGAATAATGATATGAGCAAGTTTGAACTATAACTGATCTGCATTTTCTCAAAAATACTTTTGAGGCTTCTTGAGGAAACAAAAATGCTGATGTAGCTAAGAGCCAATATTAAAAACAAATTTTTGAAAGCTAAAGGCCCAAATATTTAGGTAAAAACTTAAAAATTGGACTGCAAGAAACTGCCAACCAGCATTACCTTGTCCCAACAAGCTATTTTTATTTTTTTTGTAATTATTTGAGCACTTTTGCAAGATTTTTTTGGGAAGCCATTTGAAGGTTTAGTCTTCTCAAAATTATAAGATATTTTTCTGTAAAAAAAGCAGAATTTCTTGGAAAATTTTCTTTGTAGCTCTTTCAGGCACAAATTGGTTATTGAGCTCACAAAGATAAGGTCATTCAATGCTAGGAGTTAACCTCTAAAGGAGTTCATTCTATTCTGTAACTGTGGTATGTTTGTCCTGAAACTATGTGGAAGTTCTAGTTTAGATTATGAAAAGAAGTTTGTTTAGATTATAAATACAAGTTGTAGTAAATGACATTTTGTTGTATTGATGAAACTATCTTACTTCTATCAACACAGTATAGCATATAATAATTTGTGCACTTTGTCACAGATTTCTTGTGCATTTGTAGTGTATTATATTCCTAGCATTCAGTGTTAAAGTGACTTCCAGTGATAAAAATAAATGAAGTAAGCACATCCCAATCGCTCAAAATTTGGCTCAAATTGTTTTTTCTAATTTCTTGAGCTTCATAATGTACTTTTCCTGTGAGGAGTTGAAGAAAATACGACTCCGGCTCAACTAATATTTCCTAGTAATCATAATTCAAAATGCATCATCAATTAAAGCACAGAGTAGGAAGTGTTAGTATTATTTTGTCCCAATTAAAGCTTCTCTAATTTACAATTTCTTTTACTCATTTACTTGAAAAGTACCATATTAATCAGTTTTAAAGCACTGTTATCCAAATGGAACCGGATGATGTAGTTGGGCACTACAGATGTATTGTTAATTTTAGTTTATTGAAGCTACCTGACTTAAGGTAGGCTAGAATGGATATCAAATTATGCTTAGAGTAACATGTACATGTAATGACAATGAGCTAGATGAAGTAGCATAGAATTACTTTCAGTTGATAAGTTCAATGGGTTCACTTTATAATTCACAGTGTCAGTTGTGCTGAGGAGTCATTCTGGTAAAAGCTTTATCCTGACAGTTACCAGAGCTTAGTAGATATAAAAAGGTAGGCAAGCTGTACAGTTAAAGGAAAAAAGAAAGCATTGTGCAGAATTTTATGCACTACTGGCTTATCTTTTCTGACATTTGACTGCACCTCACATTTTGGAAGTGTTCAAATGGAAGAAGAAAGATAAAATAATATAAAATACTTGCTTATACCTTTACATTATTCATGAGGCTCAGTGGAGGTGGTGAAGTCCAATGTGCAACAAATGGCAAACAAGCAGCAAAACAAAAAAAATTATCAAAGTTTGACAGTTTATTATTTGGAGTAGAACTACGCCTTAGGTCTGCATGTTCTAGAATGATTTATATTATATTTTCTGTTTCATACATTTTGGTGACTCTTCACAAAATCAGCTGATAGGAAATTTGTTTTAATGTCTCTTTGCAGATCAGCCAATGGATATTCATTCATATCCTTAATGATTCTTCACAAATCAGCCAATAGGAATGAGGCTAGTCATCAAGTTCAAGCAAGTCATCAAGTTCAAGCTAGTCATCAACTGTTCATTTGTATTTCATCTCTATCTTTTTCTGTAATTAGTGGAAACATGTCTTTCAACTCACACATATATACAAGCCAATACACTTGCATTCCTTTCTTTCTCATTCTCTTTCTTGCTGTTAATCCATTTTCTTTGTTCTATTCTTTCTTGTATCATTAATCATTTTCCTCCTTTGTAAGTCTTGACATTTATTAAACTTGTGAAGAGTGAACAAAAATATAAGACTGAACAAAGAAGTATGTCCCCACTAGCTCTTGCAGTATACTCTCTTTGAGTACCCTTGAAACTGATTTTCACAACCAATGAATAATAGGTATGCATAATCTAAGACCATAAAATACAAGGAATACAAATGTTATAAATACACTATTATCATTAATCTTTGCCTGTGTTGATGAGAGTGAATCTTGTGAACATCCTACAACTTATTCAGCACGCATATAAGTTGAATTGGTTCACACAGCCACAACTCCCTGAAAGAAATGAATACAACAATATGGTGAAACCTAATTGGATGGCACGGCAGAACACATTAAGTCCTGACACTGATTCTCTGATGAATCTTGCTGAATCTTTTATTCTACAAGTAAACCCATAATTTTTCATTTGCAGGCTTGTAATTATTTTAGAATAAATTAAAACATCCCTTGGAATTAACTGTTGGAAATAAAGCAGAGTATTTAAAGGATAGACTGCATGAAGTAGAGTTATATGATTGATGACAATTCTAGAATAATATCCAATTAGTCAAAGGTGGAGTGTGAAGTATTGTGGCAGAAGATAAATTGGGATTAGGGAACTTGACCATTGTTGAAAAGATATTATGACATGGAACATGTAAAGGTAGAAAATAAGTGAAGAAGTTTCAATAAAACCATAAGGAATATGACACATGGCATTATGTGAGGGTCTAGCAAACAAATCCATTACAATATTATAACAAAGGTGTTGACACAAAGGGTTGGTATAAAGGCACAATTGAGACAACAGATGTAATGTGGTAAATGGAGCAAATGGTTAGGAAAAACGTAGGCAAAATATTATTAGAAAATAGGCAAACATAGGTGAATATAGTTGAGCAATTATGCTATGATAATTAAGAGAGATAGTAGGACCAGTAAATATCCTTACAGGAAGAATACAATTATAACTTGTGGTGAAAGTGCCTCAATTTAGAACAGTCAATGAACAGTAAAGAAATTTTATTCAACATGCTTCAATGCGCCATTTGAAGTATAACATTAACTTGTATAATAGATGAACTATTGATGTTATTGTGATATGGAAGTGGAATGGAAATGAGAGTGTTCAAATTATTCAGTTTTGGGTAAGAGCTATAAGGGTAGAAATATTACTGTGCAACTCAATCGCATTAGTGCTACAGGCAAATTAACATAAGTATGGGCACTGGCTGGACATTTTATTTGCATGGAAAAAGTAAAAGTACCATGTGCACAGAATTTGCGATTGAATGTAACCTACAAGAGCTCAGATTGAGTGTTTAGTCAACTATGCCAAAGAGGAGGATCTGATCCCGGAGTTACTTCAAAAGTACTCCACCAAAATACGCACTGTTCATGTAATGTTCACTGATACTTTCAAATCTCAAACAGCTTTGAATTATAATATTTACAAATTTCATGGGTGCATGGCAAAGAAGGATTACCGTCTTAAATAGATTAGGTCATACTTTATATGTTTTTTCTGTTTTTCAATTTTATGGAGACAAATTTTTTTAGTTTTTTATTTTGTTAGTGGTGACTTAGTTACGGTGGGAGAGTAACAGTGTGCCAATATTGCGCACTACTGGTTGGGGATACTTTTTCCATTCTCCGAAAGTCATGCCAAGAAAAACTGCTAGAAAATTGATTTTAAAAGAACAAATTAATTGCATTTCATTTTATTGAAGTCATTTATTGAAGTCATTTATTGAAGTCATTTATTGCATCAAATGTAGCTTGGACTTGTAAGATTAGCGAGTTTTAAGAAACTTCATGGTAAGCATATCACATGTAAACGCACTTCTTGAAATCTCCAACGAATCGTCGAAATCTGTTGTTTTATACTTTGGAGGAACTTGGTGTGCATCATGCTTAAAGGCAGAACATTACTTTCCTGAGCCTTCCCTATTAAAAAATCTCGCTGTCGACTTGATATTCGTGTCTTGTGATCTCGATGAAGAATCGTACAAATCCCATTTTGAAATACTTGAAAATATCGGATGGCGAAGTGGCGCATTATTCAGCAATATTTCATTGCGTTCGAGCTTGATGCGGACATTAAACATTAGAACTATTCCATGCATCATTTCTTTCAACACGTTGAATCTAATTGATATCCCAGTTCAATTTTCAAAAGCAAGTTCTTACGCTTATAGAATTCCAAATGAAATTGACACATGCAGCGCTTCATCTCTTAAAATTGCCGCGCAACATTTAGCAGAAGGCTTAGAGTTCTATAAACGTGGCCACACCACTGATGCTTTATATAAAATATCGCTATGTCTTGAGTTAGATCCTAATAACGCTGACGCTTGCTTCAATACTGGTGTTCTGCTCCTTTCATTCGGGCCACCCCTCACACTTCTTGCTGTTGACTTCTTCGCTAGAGTTGTGCAACTGCGTCCAAATGATGCCACAGCACATAATGTTCTTGCAAAAGTGATATTTGCCTCTGAACCTACAGCTGTCATCGATGCATATCGCTCCATCTTAGAAAAGTCCCCGGATGATCACTCTCATATTCACACCGCACATTACTTCTCTTCTCTTACTGGCGAAGGCAAGAGTACCAACACTGCTGATCCTTTGTATGTTCGTGCGGTTTTTGATCGTCTTGCATCAACTTTCGAGGATACCTTGGTTAACCATCTGAATTATCGCGTTCCATGGCAGATGTTTGATTGTGTACAAGACGTCCGACCTCTCCAGGAGCATGAAGAATATAATTGGAATATCTTAGACCTCGGATGTGGTACAGGGCTTTGTGGTAGACTTTTCAAAAGTTATTCTGCGAATGGAACTAGTGTTGGAGTCGATTTATCTCCTGAAATGGTAGGTACAGAGTTTTTAACTATGATTGCTTACCAAAGGTAAGTGAATAATTATTTAACCACTGTAAACAAATTTATGAACTAAAAGTCAAAAAAATTTCAATGCTGATAGCCTTACATTTACCATTAATAAGTTTTTCATGCCCTAGATTAATGCAATGGAATGTCACAAGCAGTAAGTTACATTATTAGTAATTTTAAACAGCATTTAGTCAAATTATGTTTACATATGTGTTGTCATGTAGCGGTTATGTGCTATTAAACTAGTTTCATTAGTAGTGGCATCAGAGAAACAATTGCTTCATGAAAATAATGCTGCAGCAATGACCATATGTTACTATTACTGCCTTGTATTATTCAGGATACAAAATTTTTAATCTGTGAAGTGTAGGAACTCTTTTTTTTGCATATATAGCTATATACTTGTTTCCGAGAAGTATGTCGAAAATTTAAATCTGTTTTTGTGGAATAATAATGTTCAGCAACTGCTGTTAATGCCGATTAATGCATGGAAAATAGAAGCTTTTAGCACATATTCATTTTAGCTCGTTTTAATTGTGATTTTCGCGTGTGTTGTATGACACTGGGCTGGATATGCAGAGCCAAGCAAGTAATCAACGCATTTAAGCTTTTAGAAAATCATTCGGCACGAACAAATTTTTTTGCTGCCAGAGCTTTTCAAGGAGTATGAAATTCGAGTGGTTTTATTTAAAATCACGGGTCTTTATTTTCCGAGTATCGGTCTAATTTCATAGTAATAACATTACTGTTAATAACAGTAATTAAGCACGATCATTTGACTAAAATGAAATATATTTATGAAGTTCAACTTTTTTATTCCTTGATTGTCGATTTATATTCCAAAATGTATATCATTTCAGGTGAAAATAGCTGAGCAAAATGGCAGCTACAATCTTGTTTTAGTTGAAGATATTCATGATGCCCTAGAATCAAAACTTCAATGTTCACAATCAGATCTCGACCTCATCATTTCAGCTGACACATTTATTTATGTCGGTGATCTTGAGAAATGTTTTTACCTTGTCTCTCGAGCACTCTCTTCAACTGGTCTTTTCACGTTTTCAGTGGAAACACTAGATTCTTCGAATATTGAAAATGTGAATAGATTCAAATTGCTACAGTCTGGTAGATATGCGCATTCTGAAGGATACATTTTAATGACAGCCGAACAGGCTAATTTAGAGATTTTACAAAAGCGCGATGTCGTGGTTCGCCAGGAAAGTGCTATGCCTATCGATGGGTGCATATATATTCTTCAGAAAAGAAAAATAAATCATGGTTAGCTCGACTCCTTAAAAGTATTTATGGCTTTCAAAGAAATTTCTAGATAACATTTGCCTATTATCAAATAGAATAGAAACTTAAATAATAAGTGATCGAATATATAAAATTTTGAAAACACAAAGTATTTTATTACAGTTTCTTCTAGTATAGATTGGTTTGAATATCACCAATTTATACTGGAGAAGCAAAATATAATATAGATACGATAGCCACTGCTTAATAAGTGACCTACTATAAGCTTAAAAAGCGGCTTGGCCTATGAAGTGAAAAAAAAACTTATAAACGCTTCAGTCAATGAAGTCTACAATTCTGATGGGCCAGTTAGATTTAATTAGAATATTGCTAAATAATAATGCTGAAATGTGATAAAGTCTCTTGCTCTTATATGAGAAGATTTTCAAACGAGTGTTGTGACACAAGATTAATCTGTTAAACTGGAAAACAAAAAAAATTGGGGAAGATTCACCACAAATTTTTCTAATCAGAAGATTAGTTGATTATTAATAAGCTTATAAATTCTGTTCATCAAATATATTCTTTTATTCATATCCCCAAATGCACCATGAACAGAATTTCACAAACGCATTTTTTTTCGAGTTAAGAATTATTGAAAAAAGTTCAACTATTCATCTGCTACGTTGGTTGTTCCCGAAGAAACCACTGATATCTAATTATTACTTGCTGAACACATTTACATTTATGGAGAAAACATTATTCTTTTACACTTAGTCAGTTGCCTGCTTAAAATGTCTTCAGTCATTTGTGCATTAGATGAAAACTCATACTTTTCAGGAAGGACAGAAACCTGAATAATTATTCATGAATTTTTAATTGCTAATGACTGACCAGAATTTGAGCACCATTAATGCTGCAGCATATCAGCACAGTTTTCTTGTTTTTTGCAAAGTTCGTGCCATGGACATGCTTTGAAAGATACTTGAAGTAAGTAAAGGTCCAAAAAAGCCCTAAAGTAAAAGTCAGTTTCAACAGCATTCTAGATGTCATTGGGTCATGTCCTGTTAAACCTTCTGCTTGTGGTCCTAATGCCAAGTTATTGCTGCTTCAATGCAAGAATTGCTGACTTTACCATGCAATGCATGGGTGATATTCCATTTCACATCATTGAATTTATCTGTCAGGACTATTAAAATTGTTAAAGTCTGAGTAATGTTTTAGCTATGGTACAGAGTTGAACTGTCGACAAGCTTTTTTTGATCTTGCAAGTTCATGCTGTTATCATAAGTTGACTTCCATCTTATCATTTTTACCATGCTGACATCGTTTTTCCGGCTTAAGTTTTGTATAAGATTGCAGCTTGTCAGTATCTCAAAGAAGAACACACGCAATATACCAAGCGTAAATGCTGCATTACGTTGGCCGGATCGGGAAAGACTTTATTGCGATCCAAGAGAGTAATTTTTTCCACAAGATTTAAATTAGTTCATTATCAAATTAATAATTTGCACGCGAACAAGCATAACACAGCTCTCAAAGAATGCAGTCGGAAGATACAGCAGGAAAAGAAAAATATAGTGAGGAGGGGAGGCACATTCTAAGTTTTATATGTTCAAGAATGGGCTTTATAACTGGCTGAGTTTAGGTACAAAAAACTGGGACAAACAGAACAAACAATGTACCATTGTTGGGTTTTCAATTTGCAGGCTTATAAGCCTGCAGACTTTTTATATAGGATTTTATTTTAGCTGATTAAAATAATTTATGCTAAATTTCATAAAATAAATGCCTTTTAATTTGAAATGGGCCAATAATTTTACTAAATTTGAAGGAATTAAGAAAGATTGATGACAAATATCAAACATTTTCCTTTCTTTATTCACTTAATCTGCCAATTATATTAGTTTTCTTGAGTGTACGGTACCAATCTGTTTCCATCAATCCATATATAATAACTTCAAAGGTGTAATATTGATGACAATGAAAAAATGCGCTTCATGAATCATTGACTATGCGATGATGAAATATCGTAAAATCTTAAAATATTTAAAAAATCAGTCAAAACATTTTTTACTATGCATTACAACAATTATATAAGATTGTTTTGTATGTTGCCAGTAAATTGCTAAAATATCCACAGAAGAAGCTTAGAGTTTCAGAAAATTTTATCTAGCCTCTTTATAATAGCTTACAGTATAGATTTCACCATTTTGGGTCACGTTATAGATTTGTTAGAATACGAACAGTATCATCGTGCTATTGCTGGATAACCATATGAATTGAATTAATAATAAATAAAACATAATTTTACATTATTTTGCAAAGCAAGGTGTGAATGATTCATATACTTCGACAATTTCAAAAATCTTTTTTTCTCTCCCAATGAGCTAATGCATACGTACCGGCGGAAGAGAGTGAAGCTATGACAAATCCATTCCTGAAAGCAACTCTCTTTCCAAAGAGTAGCGATGGAATCATCATTATGCTCGTAGCAGTACATATGACAAGCTTCGGATGTTTCAAGCATAGATCTTTAAAGGATGACATTTCTTCGGGATCGAGGCCAACTTTTTCCATAGTCATAGAAGTATGAGCGATGGCGGTTGAAGATATCTCATCCATTCTTTGAAGAAATTCATGCTGAGGACCAAAATATAAAGTTACAATGATGAGTATATTTTAAACGATTAGGTCGTGGATACCTTGTGAGAAACAGAATCAGCAACAGCTTCGTTTAGACGTTCTCTAGCGACTTTTATATAGTTTCGCAATGGCGTTCCGTCATCGGTGGCTGACTTTATGCTGCTCCTCATCTTTGATACTATTTCATGATTTAGAAACGAATTTCGATCGCTGTCTTGATTTTTGTCGCCAAATAATGTCGATTTAATAGTATTCTGAATTCGTATCAGCAAATCAGAGTCTTGCGGCACATTTTCTGTGTGCTCTATCTTAGATTTTCCTCCAGTTGCTTCAGTGCTCATTTTCTTATAATATCAGCGTGTGATATGAATGATCCTCGTTTATTTAAGTAAATAATAAAAATCAGCAGTTACGTAACATATAGGACTCGAACTTGCTACCAATAAGAATATAACTGAATTGACATTCTGTGCAAAATTTTCATTTAAACCCGCAAAGTTATATCCACTTGACTCTAACTCAACATCTCGTGCAATAATTAGATGATTCTCATCAGTTTGAAAGAAATATTTACTAAACCTACATTTAAGCTGATATGTAAGATCAGAAATAATAAAATATTGTTTGATTTCTCATGCTCATGTACTGAACTCTTTTTCATTTGATTCAATTCTTCCGACTATATATCCGTTCCACAATATTTTTCAACAATTTTAAAACGAGCATAAACGATAAAAATTTGAATAACAACAATAACTCATTTTTTTTAATAATTACACTCTCTCCTAAGCTTTCAGATTACACCATCTAATCATCAAATGATGGATACTGAATCACGAAAAAACAGTCATTTTCTCTCGAATAGTCCTTCTACAAAGCGGACAAGTATTTACTGCAGGTTTTTTGGAGCACTGAGAGCATAGACACAAATGTTTACAAGGAAGCAATAAAATGCAGCGTTCCGTGTCCTAACAAAACATTCAATAAAAAACTAGAATATGTTACTCTTTGGTCCAAAGCAGCTAAAAATTCGCCAGAAATATTTAGTAAAAAATTTCATTCAATGAGAGAATTTCTAGCACACAATCATAAATGAAAAGAGTAATCATAATTCTTCAAAATTTACTCTATGTTAATATTACCTGGCATATAACGCATAATTTGTGATCTCTACTGGACGAGTCTTCTAATTCTAGCTGTTCTCTTCTAGATACTATTTTGGATAGCTGCTTACGAGTTTTTGATTCAGCTGCTAGCAACTGTGACAAATTCATGTGCTGTGCAAAAAATGAAAGTTTCTTGTCATTTTTTATTTTGTAACGCAAGTTTCTCGAAAAAAGCTCCTTCAAGATGTGACCAATAAAGAAACGCGAGCAATTGATTAAATAAACATTTTTTTTCAATTCAGTACATTTTTTCTTTTTTCTAAATAAAAGCACGTTACCGAAAAAAATCGGCATAAAAACTTACATCCGAATATATTAAAAGTTTTGTTACTTTACTATATAAATGGGCATAACTTAGAGTGGTCACATCCAATCAAGTGATCGATCAATGTGGGTGTTGTAGGAGTAACAAAAGATCCAAAATCTGGTAGCTTCAATTGTAATAGCTAACAATTTTATGCAATTCATTTTTAATCTTTCCATTTCACGAATAAAACTTTGGGTGTGCATAAGGAAATTTGGAGCACATATTTTTTTATTAGGAAACATAGGCACCAATGCAATAGAGATTCAATAGCTAGCACGATGTATCAAAATAATAAAAAGAAGTAATGGATAAATTTATTTGGAATTGAAATGTACCTGATACGATGAATCGATCTTTTCTCTTCTCTCTTTTTCCACCTCCTTCTTCAAATTTTCAATCATCTATGAATCATGAAAAGATATATATTAAATCATAACGCGATTGGAAAACACTTTCACTGACTGATTTAAGCAATAGTTCATTATTCAATATAAGCAGAAAATAAAACATACATTTATATATTATATTAGTTGGCATTTTAGTGTGAAATATATAGCTTATTCATTTCTACTCAATCCGATCACTTTAAGTCACATTTGCTAGAATTAAGCCGCCTAAACATCAATTTGTATACTAGACCACTTTCAAATGATGAAGAAAGGTACAAATTTGTAATTTTCACCTCTTCAGCTTCTTGAACCTTCATAGTTAGCCTCAATCGCTCAGCTTCTTTTCCAGAAATTTCTCTATATGCAGATTTCAATTCTTTAACCTTCTCCTTTAGAATTAATGTCATCGAATGTATCTGAAGAATAAATTTTTTTTCCTTTAAACATTCAGCAAAACGATTCTTAGAGCAGTAGACTCTAGCATAAAAAAAACCCTTTGAAAATATCATTTAAAACTCGTAATAATAGCCTAGCTTATGATATTACAGTAAACCTCGGATATAAAAAAATTCACATTTAATAATTTGCACTGATAATTAGAAAACGAAAGAGCCAATTTTGCCAACATGCATTAAAGAGTAAATTTGTCTTGAACTTATTAAACGAATTTCTATTAACATTACTTCAAGCAGAGCATATCCTTGAAAATTTAACAAAAATTATAAATGATGATTTGATGGAATAAAATTTATTTTCTTCATTGGAACACGTATAAACGGTTATGTAGCACATACGGGGGACACAAGTACCTGGGAGTCTTTATCGCTCTCATCAGCAGGAGGTGTCATTTTCTTAGATCTCTCGTCATCTCTGTGAATTCCAACAGCTGAAGGCTGAAAAAGAAATATTTACATTTATCTAAATTTTTTGAAGCACTCAAAAAATTGCACTAGCACCCACTTTTATCATAGGCGAAGTTCCGCCCAGCCTTATTTTATTATGTCTACATTTTTGGTCTGATTCTGGCCTCTTTGTACGATTCCTTGATTCTGGGAGCGGGATAAAAAATTTAAGCTCTTCCTTAGCATCGCGGGGAAATCCTGACAAAAATAATTTAATGAATTCATATATATATATGAATAGCATTTTTCTTTACATTCGAACTTTACTGCATGAAGAATAATTGGAAAAGTATAGTTGTGCAACGCAAAATTCAGTGGTCATGACAGATTCGTTGTAAACAAAGTACGTATGTATGCCGAAATTAAAATATCTTCTGGGGGGAAGATTATATATTCATTGAAATTAGTTGGCATGAATATAAATATTAAAAATTCTACAAACCGAAAAATTTTGACGTTATAAATTCATTGTGCACGCGCACATGAAACTACCTGCACGTATATTCATGCATCTTAGTACTAGCAATATTTTTTCAAACGGATTATAGTAATCATGAATGTTACATAGTTAAATACGTATATGAATAAAATAAATGCTTCGATGAACTTTTCATAAGTCACAGACCAGATTCAGAATTTTGAGTTTCATTTGATGCTCCACCAAAAAGCATACTCATTCCTTCTGCACTAGCACTAATATCGTTTTGGAACCTCAACTCGATATTACTTGTACAAAGAGATGTTCCTGAAATAGGTCTATTTTCAGATGTTTGGGGGAAAATCAAGGGATTTTGAGAAAAATTTTCACATTTGCCTCTACACTCTGCCGGCGTTAATCCCTCTTTGTTCTTCATGTAGGTCTTGGCGCCTAGCAAGACAAATATAGTAAAGATGAATAAAACAAAAAACCAAATATCACAACTTCAAACCAAACGAAATTCCTTAAAATTCAAAATTGGTTAGTCATCGAAACTAAATAATAACAGTAAATTCAAATTTTGAATATTTTTTGTAGTGGAATAAAATTTGGAAGATTTTTTTATTGCTCTATGTAGAATGACATCTATAAATAAATTCCAGCTTGTCTGAGTAACTTTTCTAAATTAATGCTTAGAAATATGCTAGTTTGTAATGTATGCTGAACTTGATTCATCACAAGAAATGAAAAAAAATGATTTAGAAATTCAAACAAGTTTTAGCATGATTATCATAATATTCTTAAAGAGGTTGTCAAGGACTTTTCACATTAATACTGGGTCAATATGAAGTAAAAATTTAGTCCCTCAACTGTATCAATGGAACAATTTAATAAAACCAGTTCTAAAAGATGGTATCGACATACATAAGGGTCTGCATACCTCGGAAACAGTAAAAGTACACTAAAATATGACAAAAAAGCTTCAAACCCATATTTGCAAGATAAAAACCTGTCTTTTGGCCAAGTCTTTAATTATGAATTTTTGGCCTTGCCTTTAATAATGAGTTTGCAGATTAAAAAATTATGCCATATGTGCCACAAAGTTCAAAACATGTGTGGTTTCATTTTTTCAGTTTTAAGGATTTGTGTTTCATAAATAAGAGTTGCAATTAAATAATACCATAAAATCATACCTCTGATGATTAACTGAGGAATCAGAGCATTCAAGTATAGTCTATATGCCACATGAAGAGGAGTATCGCCTGTACTAACACTAGCACAAGAAATTGAAGCCCCTAGTATAAAAAATAACATATTCAAATCAAAACATATCTTAAGTTCATAAGAATTTTTATCACCATCTTTCCCCAAGTATAAGACACACTAGATTTCAAATTCCATTGAGATTATATTGCATAGCTTCATATTAAAAATTGCAAATATTATTAAAGAGTCCGCCGTAAAAAAAACTCCAACTTCGAATATTGAAGGCCAAGTTGAATATTAGTTTCTAAAAATTATAGTCCATGGAGTATGAAATTTTCTATTTTTTATATTCGAAGGAAGATAGTGGTAAAAGTTCATATTAATTTGAGAAATATACTGGTTCATTGATAAGAAGATTATTATCATCACTTCTCATGCAGAAACAAGTGTTTTATGGGAACGAGAATACAAGAGTACTTCAAACTTCATACTCATAAATACTGGTATGTATAGCTTTTACTAACATTGATGCATTCTAAGAAGTCGCTTATTTTTCTAGTTCATTTTTAAGATCACCAATCAGAATTTCTGTTCCAAGATAAAAAGACCAAAATTACTGCACGTACAAAATGTCTTTGAAAAAAAATTGTTCAAAAAATTCATGCAATATTGGACCATAATTTTTGTCAAGTAACAGAAATCTGTATGGCAAAATATATTGCCTAAAGGATATGTAGCTGCATTCTCAATGAGTTCAAGATGTAATCCTTCAATGAAAATGCCATCTGTTAAAGATAAAATTTCTTACAATATACTTCTAAAACTTTAAGAGGCTACAGTTATTATTTATGCAAAGTTTTGAATTTTATTTCAGGAGTTTAAAACAGTACGTACATGCATATATATATATATGTATATATATTACATACCTGCTTCAATTAAAACTAAAGCAGCATCAACATTTTTGTTTGAAACAGCAACAAGAAGTGATGTGTCGCCATTTATAGAGCTCCAATTCACGTTAACTCCTTGAGCTATCAAATGTCTGCACTCATCTGCCTGAAACCAAGGAATCAGTCTACATATTGAGACAGGGAAATGTAATATATTTATTCCCTTTGCTACGCAAAAAAGCATATATTAGATATAGCAACATGAAAAATGAACTACTTTGGCCACAGATGTCAGATATAGCAACAAATAATTTATTTATAGTTGAAATTTATTCGAAAGCTCAGGATTCAATGCGGTCTGCAAAAGAGCGTTCTGTACATATGCAATGAAATTCGTGGCGGTGCTAGGCACGTTAATATATAAAAAGTCAAGTTTTCCAACTTCTGACATATATCAAGCATATACGAGTCTCATGCTTTAATAGAATAAGTGGGCCACAAAATATTAACATGCCATCTGCATAGCATAAATTCAGTTCATTGTGCTAAATCTCTTTTAATGGTGATCATAATTTTCAAGAAATATATTTAAAAAAATATATGCATAATAATGACGGAATGGAACATATATCATACAGGATGTAACTGTATCAAGTTCAGCTGTAGTATGCTAAATTGAAAAAACGTAGATGATAAATTATAGAAAAAAATTTCAATTCTCTTGAGAGAATAGTGGGCATGCAGTTTCTAAAAATTACGAATACTCTATCCACTCTGAGATGCGGATTACATAGCAGTAAAACAAATCGCTAAAATCCTTGCAAGTTCAAAATGCTTACCGAGCCATATCTTGCAGCAGCGATGAGCAACGATTCTTTAATAATGGAAAAGGGAGGAGAAGCATAAAGGTCCTTTATTTTCTTTTTCATATCTGCCATATTTTACGATAAAAAATTATAGCTTGCATCGAGTATGCTGTGGAATTATCGAATTTAAACAGATTTGAGGCAAATTTCACCTGCGAGCTGCACGGAAATCTTGAAAATATCTAATTGATATTTAATTGACGATAGATATCAAATTTTTTTAACGATAGAAGCACAGTTAAACGGAGTCATGGCCCTAATTGGAACTTTAAAATTATGCAAAAAATCATGTTGTGCTAAGATTACTACTTTTCTCGTAAGTAGTAGTCATTGATTTTAATAATAACAACTGGCTAGTACTTGAGTAATATGATGGAATCAAATAAATGCGCGAAAATTGTTTTGTATACTTTAAATGTTAATTTCTCTGGTAGACATTTCAGTAATATCTCAAAAGTTCATATACCTTCAGCTTGTGAAGATAGTGGATAGATGTCAAAATGCGCAAAAAATATCAGAAAAATGGAGTAATCAAAATTTGGCAAGTAATCATTAAAGAAATAAGTAACCAACATAATCTAGTTTAGGGATCATGTGGTAGTATCAAGTGCATAATTTTGGAGCTAGTTGAATAAACTTGGTTAAATAATCAAGATATGGTAAAATTTTTGCATTTTATGCAATATACATGCCGTTGACACAAGGAATACAGCTAAATAACACTGCATTTCAAACACCGGCTGCTGCTTATGGCAATTAATTGCTCAGTTGGATGTCTGCATTTGCATCTGAGACTGTTTCTGGTGCCAGAAAAGAATGTTTGAAACTAAAATTCAGCTTGTTTTTAAAAATAGAGTGCTGCTAACAAGGTTACATCCTCAACACAAGTCGAAAAAAGAACAAAAATATATAAGCAAAAGTAAAGATCAAATGATGAGTTGATAGCTCCCATGCTCTATAATTCAATTTCATGTTAGCAAATTTTTAAAAGTTGCCATTATGACTAACTTGTATAATTCTGCAACTTCTTAAGAAATCACTGTATATTAGCACATTTGCAGGAATCAATCCAAACTGTGTTGAAGCTTATAACAATCGATTGAAGTCAAACAAATTTATATGTTTGCAATTTTCAAATCACATTTTATCATAGAAACCTAGGTCTCCAATTTTTCTCAGCCAATATTGCGCAATTGATAACTCTTCTCAAATCGGACAGCTTTTGCAAACCACTTTTTCTTTCGAAGCAGTGAAAATCAGTTTTCTTTTACCCAGAATTGTTTGACAGTGCAAGTAGCATGCGTAGAAGCAAGTGAAAGAAATAAGTGTGAAATATTGTTTTGAGAAGCCAAACTTTAAGAACTATATCTGCCTTATGTGATATATAAAGAAATAGCATCTTCACAAAAACTTATAAGCTGTAGACATATCAACCTTAATATTTCAAGGTCACTTTTTATTAGTAAATATCTCATAGAATTAAAGACTGAGTAGATTTGGAACATGTTATTCTTGAACTCAATGGACATTCGAATTACGAGCACATTGATGCAACCGTTTATTTCAAGTCTGCTAGCTCTCAATGCAAATCCATTAAACACAGCTGAGACCATAGCTGCGATGCGATACCACAGTACCGCCAACATTTCAAACACTAATGCCAAACAAGGTGATACATTTATTACAAAACTGTAACATCATATCACTCCCACGCATTGCCCAATATGAGTTGAACTTTCTTTTAAATCTTCGATTCGGTTCACTGATTCAAAATTATCTGCCTTAGACCTGTCAAGATCTGATAAATCTGTAGATTTATTCGTATCTACATAACAAGCAGAATCATCGTTAAGTACGGATTTTTGCAAATTGGACAAGTTTAAAGTGTCTTTTGAACATATAGATTCAACCTTTATTCGTCTTCGAGAATCAGATGGTACTGAAAGATTTTGCAAAACAGTACAATCAAATTGTTTTTCTTTAATTGCTTCTTGTCGATCAAAGAGATCTGGCAGCACTGATGCTTTTTTGGTGTCAGAATATGCATCTTTTTCCGAAAAGTCTTTGCTAATATCTATATTTTTAGTACTAGGAGACAATGATATTTCATCCATTTCTGACCTTTTCGAATTGGTTTTCTCCAATTCTTCGTTTGCTTTTAAATACATTTTTTCGTCTTCTGGAATTTGTTGCGAATCAGAACAATTCGAGAAGTCAGATGTGCTCTTTGTTCCACGACAGTCCAAATGCATTTCATTCTTTGAAGGAGTTTGAAATTGATTCTCATAGACTATTAATGACTCTTTTTTTCTAGTTTCTAAATCTCTTTTCCTCTCTTCATTGTGCTCATTCTCTGGCGAGCGTGTGCTACTTATATTCTTTTGATTTAGAGTAATTGAATATTCATCACTTGAATCATTATCTTTAGATGCACCCAGAATCTCATTTAAACGCAACGAATCTTCATTTTTTATGCCCTCTATTTTAATATTCTTATTAGAAGCATCTGATTCTGGTGTCGAAAATAGCTTGTTTCCAGAACTTTTAGAACAAAATAACCCCGGGACCAGAGGACTTCTCAAGCCTCTTTCAATCGTTTTATCACCAAGATTCCTAGTATCAGGTCGAATAGGAGCAGATGACTTTGGAGTTGTTGGTGCAGAAACAGATTGAGCCATAAACGACCTTCTGGTTTCAGCTGCTTGCAATAAAAATGAAATTCCATCAGTTCTGTCGATATTAATATGTCTTACGATCTGATCATTTTCTTGGTTGAGCACTTGGGAAGAGCGGGAATCTGCACTGTTTGGAGATGTTGAATTCGATGGCAAAGGTAGAAGACTGCCAAGTCCCTGTAAAGCAGAAGCTGCCATTAGATCCATCCGAGAAGGACGAATTTGCTCTTTGGTATTTTCGTATTCCTCATCGGTTTCATCTTCATTTGCACTGCTGCTGCTATATCGACCTCGATTTCTATTTGAAGGAGTTAGTGCTGATGTATTGCCACGCCGAGTTCGAGGAAAATTCAATAACGAACTACTTAATGCCCGAGAACTTGGTGCTTTAGAAGCATCTTTTACTTTCGGCCCCCTTTCAATCTTAAGGTAGTTCATTACTTCGTCGAGATCTCCTCGCAAGTCAAAATGACCATCCAATGGAGTTTCAAAATCTGTAAATTCACTGCCGTAATTCTCAGTCAAGTAGGTAGCGACATGTCTCTTCAAGCTGCTATTCCAGCGATTCTTAATTGCATTATCAGTTCTAGTTATGAAGAAAAGAAAGAAAAATTACTACCTAAAATTCAACATATTATATGGGTTCTAAAATGCAACAAAACTATAAGACAAATATGCATATCTGCCAAAAAATTTATTTCGTCTGTGAACAGGAACAATGCATCAACAAATGGGAGTTGCAAGAATATATATATGAAGCATTTGGAAAATGCCAACTTTCATCCTAAAAAAGCCCAATTTCGAATGAATGATAAGAAGGTTTATCATTATTTATCATTTTTACCTTCCGGGAAGATATTGGCTTATTTCTGCCCACTTATTTCCTCTTTCACTCTGCTGGAAGACTATTGTGCGGTCTTCTTCTTCAGACCATGGTTCTTTTCTCACATCCGGGCTCAAATGATTGTGCCATCGCTCACGACACTGCTTTCCTATACGACCAGGCAAATAGCTGGCAATTTTAGTCCATTTTCTGGCTCCGTAAGCAGATACGACTTCGATTACTTTCTGGTCTTCCTCTGGCGTCCATGGACCTTTATGCACTGCTGGATTAAGCGTCTTCTGCCATCTACATTGCGTTGAGAAAAATTTAATTCAATTTAGTTTGTTTTTTTTTCACATTATGAGGAAACTTACCGGTGCTGACATTGAGTCTCAGTTCGGCAGTTGCCTACACGACGGGCGATGTTCATCCAGCTATCCCGATTCCATCCGGCCGCCTGATATTCTTCCACTAACAGCATGAGAGTATCATCCTACGTTCCAGGAAGCAAAAGCAAAATTTAATGACATTCTCTATATGTTCAAAAAAGTAAATAAAGTTTGGCTATCATCTGATAATAGAAAGCCATACCTCTAACTTACTCCACTTCTGTCTCATATTTCAGCTCAAATATAGAACTCTCTATATCAGAATTAAATCTATACTCTTTGTCAATTCTTAAATATTATTCGCTACTTCCGACGTTGGATGCAAATACAAACTGACCGAAACGCTAAAAACTTATCGCATGCAGCGGCAGCGCATCCACATACAACTGAAGCTATTTCTCTTTCACAGCAAAGCTAAAACTAGACTCGAAGTAAGGACTGTGTCAGTCCGTGTTCTAAGCAGCGGCTTGATCAGAAAATGAATAACAACTGCCCAATTATGTATTAACCACCCGGAAGAGATAAGATCTAAATTTCAACGTTGGAATATTTCGGCGATTAAATTGGTTGTTTTTGACGGTTATCCATTTTAGCGCCTAAGGCATTGTAGGTGGAGTAACTGACATAACTCTAGTCAGATAAAAGCTGATTTATTCGTAACACCACGATATAAAGCTCTTTAAAAGGATATTGCTTTCAACAGATTGGGATACAATAAACTGACATGGCAGTCAAAACCACTGCTTCCCACAATTTTAAACAACTCAAAAGCTGCTATACACTCTGAAAGTGAAAAGTGTCAACCTATTGAAATATGTTGCTTGGACCATTCCATCTTTGAACCTAAACTAGTGAAAAATAGATTCGATTCCTATTGGCTAATCTAGACTTAAATATATACAATCATATAATTGCTTGACAATTTTTGTCCGTTTTCAGTTCACATTTGGGATTTAGCATAATATTATGTCAATCAAATATTCTTTGCAGCATGTGTTACAGTAATATGAAGACCAATTTTGAATTACGTCGAATAAAAATTTTCTTGGTTGTAGTTGGAGTACTCTGAGAATACGTAAGTTTATTGTCCAAAATGAAGAAATGCATTTGGAAAAATATAAAATAAAATCTTTTACAAGAATAAACTTGAAAAATTTCGGCGTATCACTATCAAAATTATCTGAATTTCATTCAGCACATGTATGGGAATATTTTTTAAATTAGTTAAATGAATCGCGAAAATAAACATAAAATATTAAAATCATTTTAGAGAACTGTTTCTCACCCAGAAATTACTCGGTACATGACAATCAGTAAAAAATTTCGCAATAAATTAAATATATTATTTGGTTGAAAATAACAACATTTCAAAATAGTAAAAACAGAATTATTTAAATGGATATATTATATAATTTAACACTGTTGAAGTTTCATAATCCATCACTTTTTCTTCGATCAACAGTAAACCTTTCTAATAAATGCCTGAAAATTTTTATCAGCTTTTCAAACATGCCAACAAATTTCGGCTATCACTTGTTACATCATTGAAAGCTTCATGATACTCCCTAAAAAATTGATACTCTCGTGTCAACAGCTATGTGTCTTCTTCAAAGACTGTTTTCAAAAACTGAACCATAGTTAGCCAGGATGAATTTGCAGCGCGTTGGTTGTAATACAAACCTGCAGCTTTATCTGCTTCAAAAACTTTTTCAGGCCGTGTAAAGGCATGATATGTGTCATCATAGGAATATATTATGGGATCGATTCCATTCGAAGTAAACTCATCTTTGAAAGCTATAAGCTGCTCTTCTGAAACAAATGGGTCATTGCGACCATTAAAAACTAACACACGAGCTTTTGAATATTGGTTTACAAAACTTGAGGAGAGCGTTGCCGGAGGTGAAAGAATACCATGAAACGTTATGGCAGCATTAAGATTGAGACCGATGCGAATCATATCAAGAACGACCAGGCCTCCAAAGCAAAAACCGACAGCAGCAACGCGATTTTTATCAACTTCTGGAAGGGATAGGGCAGCGGTGTAAGCAGCGGATACTCGATTTGCAAGAATTTCACGGTCATCAGTAATGGATTTACGTACACGCAGTGACTCATTTTTATCCCACAATGCGGTGCCTGTGCCAAACATATCTAGGCCGAAGGCTACATATCCTAAACGCGCGATGGAATCAAGCGTTTGAAGTAGAAAGTCTTCCTGGCAGCCAATTGCAGTGTGAGCGACTAAAACACATGGAAGTGTGTCCGAATGATAATTATCTAATCTAACAATAAATCCTTGGAAGACATTACTATCCCTGTCAGAATATTTTACCATGTAATGTTTTAAAGTAGGTTCGAATGATGCTTCTGCATCTTTCCATGCCGCATCTAGAATTGATGAAGCAACGCGATTTTCACTTGTTCGTAAGTCAGCAAGTTGTGGCCATGCTCGATGAACTGCTAACTTTTCATTGCTTTGCATTAATGTAAGATTATATATGAAACACGTACCAGGCAAAAAGCATAAGGTAAAAATAACGAATTCCACCCGCATTATTAGTCCTCAATAGTCATACTAGCCCGTCATTTGGATGAGACTGGAAATGGAATTCACTACTTTAAAAATTTATTTAATCTTTTGATCGTAGTGCACTGCGCCACGTGCACATGGAAAATGTTGCTATTAAGAACTAAATCCATGAAAGCAAAGGCATAATGAGCCCGCATTATACAGATCATATATCTTTAAATAGATTTATCATTTAATGGAGATAGTATTACATCATATAACTACAAAGCAAAAAATTTATTTCGATCTTTTTTGTATTACGTGAAATGCTTTTATATATCTTTAAGAAAATATAAATTTCTGAATGCTCCAAGCCTTAGAAGTACTAATGTTCCCACATGTTGCAAGTCATGTTTTCAAACCTAGATAATGTTGGAAATATTGTATATGATTAACCATAGTGATAGCTCACTAAAAAAATACCAAAGGTAGAAACTAGATATGTACTAGTTGGACAGTCATCCAGAACATGTTAGAATTCAAGCATGTGGCTGTTACTTTTGCTATTGTAGTCTAACAAAGTTTGTGTTTGACTCAACTTGTATTAGTATGAAAACGGCTATGTCTTTGGTGTTATCATTATTTATTATCAGAAATAGAGCATACTTCTTAATATATTGTTAACGTATATCTTCCATGTTAGGAACTGCATTCTCTCGTCAGGAACTACACTCTCTTATTGGCTAAATTGACTATAGTCAATTACATTGTTGCACATTTTCATTATATTTGTTGTGAAGATCACTCTTCGCAATGCAGATGATTAATATTTTTATATATACAACTTTGTTCTTTGTGTATTCTTTCATCAGCTTTATCTCAACTTTCAAATCCTTATATTCTGTGTTTTCCTGGTGTTATTCTATCATTCTAGTTACACACGCATAGCAATATTTCATAAAATATAACAATAAAATATGAAACTTGGGCTTGCTTGAGTAATAGCAGAAGGCATATCTAAAATATTATGCTGATGTAGGCTAAGATGAAGAAAGTTCTGTGAATATATCTACTTTTTTAGTTAGCCATGTTGAAATATAACTTGCCAATCCTAGTGTGCATATTCAAACCTTTTTTCAATAAACTTTATGTGTATGTCGGGATCTAATTTTTTGCCATGTGATTCACCATGGAATTGTGATTTGTTAACTATAAAGTTATTATAGATTCATGTACAATTCTTTCAAGGAGTTGTACTTACAACATCTTTTGGAATGCTGACAAGATTCATTCTTGGCAACATATGAAGTAGGTTCTAATATACTGAATTAAACATGTATCTCTCTTGTATTTTTGGTTTGCTGTGAATTGCTGAATATGTGAAATAAAATGAAGCAACATGCAAGCAGACAAGACAATAAAAACAAACTAAGAAAAATAGTATAGTAATTGTATATTAGATGTGTACGTGAGTGTTGGAAGGATGAAGGAGACGATACAATAATATAATATATTAGTAGGTACCTAAGGTGGGTGTAGTCCAATGTACGGCAGAGGACAGACAAACAGCAAAAGCAAAGAAAAGATTTAATAAAGATATAAAAGTTTTATTAA
>JAULBW010067237.1:0-39122 GCA_032358265.1 Vaucheria bursata
AAGCAACATGTATAAACTTAAAGAAGGCATAAAAAATAATGACTAAGTAAGCAGTATTAATTCTGGTATACAACTGATTTACATGACTCAACCCAAACCTTAAGTTTTCAAGATTTTCTCTCTAGTCATGAGCAACTTCCAGAATCATTGCTATAACCAGATTATATGACAGTAACAGTGCAAGATGTAATCTTTTTCAAAGTAGATGTATCAATATCAAGTAATATTATATTATCAAAAATTAAGTTGAATCAATAATTGCTATAAAACTGTAATTAAAATAGCAATCTATGATAAATTCAAATTAAATATGCAGTTTCTTGAAAAGTGAAAAAAAGTTTGTAAACAACATTCATAATAAAATAATTGGTAAAATAGCCTGAAAAATTTACTTTTTTGCATTTAAATTTATTGTAAAGTTAGTAGATAAACTTTATCTTACAGTTTCTTCAAACAACTTCATAATTTCATCATTTTCATACTATCAGTCAGGAAGATTGATATTTGTAGGACTTGAGAGGTTCATCCAACACCATTTAAGTCATCAGATTAAGCAGGTAAACATAAAAATGCTCAAAGTGCAGCAATTTTAGTACTTACTTTGTATCTATGCAAACAAGCAACTGGGCACCTTCATACATTGATTAAATATCTTAGGGCAACTATAAAATCTGCTTAATGGACAAGTAAACTGCAAATAAAATCTATCAACCACTCCTTTTTTAATTTATATTTGAGTTATGGCAGTCATAGTTGAAAATTGTAGGGATTGCAACTAAAACTTGATATCTTTTTTGTTCGCAGTTTTACAAGTTTAACAGTGATATAAAAGAGTTCAACTTTCAATAAAAACAGAATGGCTTTAAAAGCAACCATTTACTTTTTAAGAAGAAATATTCATGCATTTTAAGAATGCTTTGTTTGGCAAAAAACTGTCAGTTCAGTGTATGCTATGTTTTGATTTAAAAATCCAAAGTTTATAAAGATTTTCAATGAAAATGACTTCGTATTTTATGAGAGTCTTGTTAAAAAAATATAGGAGATTATTTGAAAATAAAATCAAAAACTCAATAGAACACTAAGTCTTTGCAATGATAAGAACACTAGAGACTGTATATGAGAGAAAATAACTCACAAAAATTGGCTCAAGCACTCATTATAATAAAAAACATCCTTTTTTCTTAATATAATAGTGAATAACAATGATGACTGGAATAATGTAGTAGACAAAAAGTAAAACAAATTTAATAAAAAAGAAATAGTATGCAAATGAAAGTGATTTTACTAAGATGGCAGTACAGTACCAGAAAAACCAGCAAAAACATGAAAGGAAGTGATTGAAAGTAATGTTGGCAACACTTTCTAGTAGATGTCTTGCGACTACAAGCTAGTAAATTGTATGGAAAAATTTTCAGTTTTTAGGGAATGCAATGTTTTAAACTTGCTGTACTATGACTTCATAATAAATTTGACAGAGAATTTAAAGTGCCATGTGTAGTATTTGAGATTAATTTAAGGTATTAGAAGATAGAGCACTTGGAAGTGTTAAGCATTTACTAGGCTGAAAGCTTGTTTACAGAGAAGAATGGTAAGAACAAAATTGGGGTCATATTACCTTCATTATGTTTCAATTAGTTTTAAGTTTATTTCAGTTATCAGTTATATTTGAAAGTTAGAAAGGTAATAATACTGAATTGTGAAGCAACTTCAGCAAGAACTTGTTACTTTGTGTTGTGATCAGTAAAGTTTATGTGACTAGAGATATTGAAAGAGCATATTTAAATTCAACCAAAAATTTGAAAAATAATACACCACATTATGCAGAGCTTGATAAAACAATTAAATGAAATTCAAAATCCTTAATCACTGAAATATACCAGTCTCTATCTAGGAAAAAACAATACAAGTGTGTCTCTTCATATCCATTAACATTATATGAAGTATGACTACTTGCATGATACTCTATGACCAGCTCTTCAGCTATTTAGCTAGTAATTGATATGGCCATTCAACTTACACAAATTTACTGAAACAGTATTACTGCTATAGATCCTACTGGACTTAGTATAGTGTATACATTACAACTTACTGACATAAACTGAATCATTTTGACAGCTGAGTTGCTTTTCTTAGACAGTACCTCTGAATATAAAGATGGAATTTTATTTAGTTGTACTGCAATTTGATGCAAATTTTTGGCAATGCAGCTCCTTCCAATAACTTTCCATTGTATTGATCAAGATTGTAAAAAGAACAGAGATGAAAATATAGTGAAACCTCTTATTATACATCATGTACCTGGGACACCTTAGTAAGCTGGATAGACATTTTTATCTTGACCGTTCAAAATCGTTTTGTTCTTTAATCTTTCTATCTGAAAACCTTTTTAATATGGACAGTTAGGTTATTTAGTGTCCGGTTTTGGAACTTTAACTTTCCTATTAATTTTCTTGGTATTATTTTACTGTATTTTATTGGGGTTGTAGAAAAATATGTAGAATTTTTACAGGCCCAAATTCGAATTATATCAGTTTATGGAAATGGAAAGCAATTTAATTCGTGTAATTCCAAATGGTTTTAAGGACTTGAATCTAAAAGTATCACAATGATTTACATCGTTTGTACTAGAAAAGTGAAAAGCAGGTGGTACAGTTTCAGCTGAAAAGTTTCATCTGCGCGAATTTATTCCAATCTTATTTGATTGAGCAGGGTGCGGTTGCGAACTTCATTTTCTTCGAAAAGCATAGATTCTAATTTAATGTCTAAGGGTCGAATCGCTGTGTTTTCTGGAAAAATTAAATCGAATGAGGTGCCAGAAGATTGCGAGGAACAGCTAAAATGGCCTTTTTTATTCCGTGGAGGCTATGTTAATGTGGAAAATTTGACTTATTATGAAGCTAAATGCGGAGATGTTTGGCAGGTAATTTGACATAAGTTAACTTTGTAATCTGTTTGATTGTATACTTTGGCCAGTCTAAGCTTTACTTTATTAAACTATTCTAGAGTTTTATTGGATATTTCATTATCAGAGAGTTTGAAAATCTCTAGTGAGCCATTGAAACCTAAAAGTTTCAATATAAATTCCCGCATAGTAAAATACCACCACATCGTTTTTATAATTGGTATAAAAACAGTGGGTTAATGTACAGCATGCGAATGGATATTCAAGCAGATATGGAAATAAGAGAATCAATGCTTTGAAACACAGAAATTGAAATCCATCAAGAGTTTTAGCGACCTAGAAAAAATGTAAATACTCATTGCAAACTAGCTTTTATCCTGGCCAGAAGCAATTAAAAAAGCTTAAATTAATTTTATTCATAAATTTTAATCTTCTTTCAGGGCTGATCGGGAACAATTTTACCTAACATTGTATTAGTAAAGTTCAATTCGGTGCGATAAAAAGCACTAATCTTGTTTTTATGGCCATATTTAGCTGATTATAATTGTCAATATTGTTCATTCACATTTAGTCTTATATATATGATTACAATGAGATTTACTTTAATTTATTCTTTAAAACGTTGTTTTCGTGATTACAATGATAAATCCTGGGCTTATTAAATTTAGATTAGTAAGAGATAGTGTATGGTCGAATTCAAATGCACATGCTCGTGTTTAGGTGATTGGATCAGCAGGTTGTGCTGTAAGAGACGATGTTCATTCAAGTGTTAAACAGACACTGAGTTATGGTACATCGGTCATTGTTGAAAGCAAACCTTATGGATCGAAGGTGCGCATCGATCGGTAATTTGTTCCTACATATATTTGTATGTATTTATATTTTCATGTTCATGAATGTATTCGTTTTCTGTATGTGCATCATGTCAGACATTTATATGCATTTGATTTTATACGGACATATGAATTCATGTGCACCTATACGCATGTCTTTGAAAGTTTGAATACTTATGTGACACTGTACATGCATATTTACAATTTACAAGAGAAGATTATGTAACCTTTCAAATGTTATTATTAACTTGACCTTGGAACAGAAAAGAATAATTTTAATTAATAAAATTATTACTCTTTGTTTCGACCATTTTAATCCAGCAATTATGTTATCATTTTTCTATTTATTCATAATATTTTCAATAATCCTGGAAGAGTGTCTGCATGTATGAATATCTGTACGTATCAGAATGCACAATGCATGTACCTCGTAGATTGTAGGCTCCACTTTTACCATCGAGTTTGGTCGATTTTTGTCGATTTTAACCATTTACTCCCTCTTTCTTATCATAATGTACATGTAAACAAGACAGTATACTAGTGCCATCCGTATATAAAGCAAATTCACTTGTAGCAAATGTAAAAAGTCATTTTTGCGCCAAGTTTAGTTCCAGAGTTTCGGATGTAATGAATTCATTCGGTGATCCGGACATATTCCTCATATTCAGAGTTTACTATATACTTAGCAATATTCTAACATTATGTAACATACGTGCTTTCAATAACAGTTGTTAGAGGGTTACGATATAATATATTATGTTATGATGTATGTTATCATAACGATATTATTTATCCGATTAATGCTGACTGATGCATCAAATGTAATGGGACCACATAATTGATTCGTTATATCAGAAGCTCTGGAACTAAACTTGGCAGAAAAATGACGTTTTTCATTCGCTACAAGGGAATATGCGTTGTATACAAATTTATCATATTCAATGTTCACTGTATTTCGAATTTTGTATATGCAGGATATTTTAATATCTGAACCAGTTAAGGGGTATATTAGCTTAGTTGAGAACATGGGTAAAGGGTTGGGTGTTATCCCAGGAAATGAAGAGGTTTTTGGCAGTTGGTGCTACAGAGTTATTTGTACAAACCATGCACTAGTACGAAAAGGATTATCGCTCACATCTTATCATGTAATGGATTTGCCTTTTCAGAGTATTTTTGAGGTAATTATTCTTTCTGTATATATGTATATAGTAAACTTTGGATACTAAAATCTCAATGGACTGCCGAATGAATTGATTTTCAATGAAAATTTTTTAAATGTAAATTCATTGTATCTGAAGTTTAGAAATATGTACTAATGCACATGAAAATAATGATTATGTTAACATGCATGAAATAGCTCCATGTACGAAGGAATAACAAAGGCAGATTTTGCTATATGACTTTACTATATATTACATACATGGTATTATTAAAATTTAAATAATGCAGGCATGATATTTTTGAATTTGATTTTTCAATATGTGTACAAGTTGATTAATAAGTAACTAGTATTTACTTTATTTTTATTTACGATTGAATAAAAATTGCAAATTTCGAAGGATATATATATGTATATGTTCTCTGTTAGGTTTTAGAGAGACGAATAAATGCCCAGGAAATTCCTCGATTAAGAACCGGTACGTATAATTTAAAACGTTTCTATATTTTTCTTCTACATACATGTCCAACTTTCGTATATGCGTATTCATTTTTCTAATCATTTTTTTATCTCTCCGTACGTACATAGTGAATGGGTGGATCAGCGAATCATTCAATCCATTAAGCGGCTTATGCGGGAGTATAGTTGAAGCTCTGTCGTTGCCAAAGCCACTAAGGTATACTGTTGTTAGGAAAGATGGGATTCCGGTAACAAGAGGGGTTGAAGTAGTCAGTCCATTTGTTAGAATTATACCCTTTGGGTATGAAATTGAAGTATGCCATAGAAAAGTGAGTTAATTAAATATGTAGAAATTTTGTCACTTGTTTGTAGGCAAACTAATCCACTAATGGATGAGTTAGATCAGGGGGGGGATACATACATCCATACATACAATGAGACTTTCGTTCAAAAATACATGCATATACTTGTATGCACGTAGAGAAGTACATACATATAAAATGATATTTATTTATTATATTTAGTCCGTTCATTTGAAGTCGACTAGTAGCTGATAATTAAGTCAACTAGTCTAATCGTTTATCAGTCGACTAGTAAATGAAAGGTGACTAATTCAGTCATTCAACAGTTAACTAGTTGATGATACTATATTCTCCATTAATATAAATGCTGACTAGTATAGTGTATAATGAATTATGCTATCAACTATTTGAATATGATGTTATGCAGTAATTTTCCAGAACATGCTCATTCAAGATTTTTGTATATTGCCCAGTTTTCAGAGTTTCCTGCTGATTCATGTGTACAGCGGTTGAAACTTAGCGATGGAACGGGTTGGGTCAGTTTAAGAGTAACCCAGGAGGAATCAAGTGAATCTGAAGAATACGTACGATTTTTGGGCCTCTCGCATACCATTGAGGCTGACCCAAAAAATTTAAATGTTGATTGGGTTCAGAATAAAAGCGAAAAATTATATTCCGAAAAATCTAGAAAAATGAATGTAAGTTCTTTATCTGTCTGAATGTGAGTACGTATGTGTACATGTATATGCAATTTTATATTTTATCTGTGCATTTGTACAAGTACACATGCATACATGACGAATATACATAGAGATTTAAATATATTATTTTGTATACATTTCAGTAGGTACACATTATAATGTATAGCGAGGATACACTACTCTATGAATATATATATATGCTAAGTAGTTCAGAAATACTACCATTTAATGTATACATGTATTTGTATACAGGAGTTCGACTTAACAGAAGAACATGATAATTGTATAATCTGTCTTGTGAAATCTCGAACATCGACTTTGGTCCATGGGGATTATGGCCATATTGCATGTTGCACAGAATGTGCAAGAATCTTGCAAGCACGAGGAGATCCGTGTCCAGTATGCAGGTATGTATGTATGTATGCAAATTTTCACGTGTGTATACGGTGTAACCTCCTAAGTTGGATACTTCATTATCAAGTACTTGAATGTCTAACTTAAAGAGGTCTCCAGATCTACGAGGGACAAAATCAATTCATCAGAAGAGTTGTTGTCCTGTGCACTATTCAGCCCACAAGACGTCCAAAGTTGCTAGATGTCCAAGTTGAGAGGTTTCACGATATATGTGTTCAGTCTGTAAGCGTGTATATTTATAAAAATACTCTAGTGTATCTTTATAAGCCGCGTATGAATGTAGGTAAGTATGTATACAAAGTCGCATAGTGTATATTAGTATGTACTTGTATCTATGTTCGTATTTGCATCTACGAATTGGTGCATGTATCAAATGTCTAATTTGTAAATATATAGAAAACTACATGAGCAATGTAAACAAGTATACTTGGCATATAGTTAATTGCGCATTAATAGATGACTGGATGTGTGCATCGAAAGCTATGTACGCATATATGTATCCAGTTTGTAAGTTTATGTATATATAAAACTACGCATCATGTATATGTAGTTATATTTGAATTTATCAATAGATATCTTCATGTATACATGCAGATGTATATATATTCTCTCCCATCTATAAACGTTTATTTCATATAAATATATGTATATTTGGTCCAGTTTTTTAATCTATATCTAGATAAAACTGCATAATATACGTTGACAGGCATATAACTTATCCTTTTTATTATCTCGTATTTTATCGGTTCCAGGGAGCCGATCGAAAAAGTTATACAAAATTTCTGGGCGTGAATCATGACAAGTATTTAAATTGCCGTGTAGAGTCAGTGTCGAATTTCTTTTGATGCTTGTTGTAAGTACCTGTTTCAGTTGAAAGAGTGTGTACCAATAAATAAAACTTTTTTATAACTTTTTGTTATCATCTCTGAAAAAAATTATCTGTAAGAAAACAACCCCTGAAGTAAAAATTGAGGAACGCAGATGATGTAGCTCTCGATATGATTAAAAGTGCTGATTTTTGCAATTAAGTTGCCTGCATGTGCAGTGGATGTAGTCTTGGCAAATACTTTTTAGTGTGAACTTCGAAAAGAATCAACTCTACAGAAGCAACTGGTTTTGAATGCATACATCAATAGATCTAACAATTTGGAACAAAACAGTCAGGTTATTTTAGTTGTCTTTCTATTATTGTTCTGTTTATATAATATTATTGTTCTTTTGACACCTCAGAAACTGTTCTGAATAAAATAATTGTTCTGAACTAAAAGTTTCAAAATGTCTCAAGAGTCCAGGTTGCTTAGCTTGTTTTGCATAATGAGCACAATCGTTTCTGTTGTTGCTATTGATACTCTGAATTTTGTGCTGGAAAATGTTAGTGTTATTAGCAGTAACTAGTGCTGTTTTAACATTAGTTCTTTACGACACTAATTCTTGGAAGATCTTAAACTTTCAGAACAAAAATTTTATTGAACTCACAGATGAAACTGTAATAGTTGTTTTGTATATGTAATTTTCAACATTTCTGCCTCATAAATGAGTTTTGCTTCCATACTTAGTGTAAATATTGTCGTAAGTAGTGTAGAGACTTAGAAAACGGGATTACTAAGAGTATTATAAGCATGAAATTTGAAATTTCATGTCAAAGAGGTTGCAATATGTTACTCTAAGTTTTTCAGTTTCTACGAAAATGAGAAACTACTAGATTTGCAGAATGAGGTTAGAATAAGTGAATGTAGTTCTATTAGGTTGAATTTGTCAAGCACTCTTTGCATCTTGAAAAATACTATTGATGCTGCCTAATCGATCGGATTGCTTTGATTGTTTTGCAGGTCCACATTGTCAAAGTAAAGTTACCTGGCTGTATTCTAATGTGATACAACCATCCGTAAGTAATCTTAAAAGTGTATGAACCACTTTGAAATAGATTATAAAAACTATCAAATTAGAAATGATCAATGTTCTGATGGATAGTCTTGCAATGGTGACAAGGATAAAGAAAATATTTGATTACTTTTTCATCTGAAATATAACTGATAAGAAAGCTATTTTTAAATTTTACCCACTGCTCTACATGAGTCTCATTTTGGTCGTTGTCAGGTACGCAAAATATAGCTGTGTAAATGCAAACAAAAATGGAACAGGAAAAGACCGAGGAATATGTAACAGCAGTATATTGATTAGATAATATCTGTGTTGCCAAGAATGAATCTTGACAATGAAAAAAAAACATAGCTATTTCAGTGCTAGATGAATTTAATCGAATGTGAACAAATGAAATAACAGATAACAGGGTGCACTATCAACTCTTAACAGAATTGCTCGATATAATTCAACAAGTGAACTATAAATTTTATAAATGAGCTGCATCAAATATAAAAACATCCATTGTGCAAAATGCTGTGAAATATACTTCAGTTGAGTTAGTGAAAGGTTCGAATTCGATGGAATCACTTTTTGCATATTTCCGCGACTCAAGTTGTGGAAATATGTACTAGTTAATTCTGTTTTCTTTGGTTTAGTGCATTAATGGTTTGTTAATTGGCTTAATTCGATTGGTCAATCTATTGTATAATTTTTATTTCGATCATGTTACCAATCTACGCGGGTATGTCTAAGTTGCATGTCAATCTGATTAAGAGATAAGAGTATCATTATAGTTGCTATATGTTATCAATAGAAAAAAATATTGATGTTAGCTCAAGTCGGCGTTACTATGGTTCTGATGTGGTTGTTCTTGTACACGGATGGCCTGATGATCATCAAGTGTTCGCTTCCCAGGTGTCGTGTCAACGTATCACATATTTACAGATACGATCCCATTACATCTTTCAATAAATTAAGGGCTTAAACGTCGATTTTAACTATAAATATTTTAATTTTAAGTTGCGATTTTAGTTCCATGGAAATTAATAACACAAATAGAAATTGTTTATTCGATAAAACATAATATATACTAACCCTCTATATACACAGCAGTTAAACGAGAAAAATTAAGCCAAACATGTAGCATTGCAATACTTCAACTGTCAACGTATGATATTGCAATTATTTAATAGCAATGCCGTTATTGATTTGAATTATTAATCAAAATTCTAGATTTTTTCATACGCACCAACAGTAATTGGACTATTTTAAGGGCTCGCTAGTCAGGCAAACAGAATTTGTTAATATTGCCGTAGTTCTAAGTGTCAAGTTAGATTTTCTTCAAAATCACTCCATGACAAGCAGTTTTAGGGAATTTAGATATATTTTTCTAAAATAAATAAATCTAAAGTTCTAGACATTATATCTAGTACACAGAGTGGTTGCCAATGTAATATCTAGTCTACTAGGTATTGTCAACATGTTATCCAATGATTACAAAATCATATTTTAATTCTAAATTTTTCAAATTATCTCTAGATTGAGAGTTTGAGCAAAGAGGGTTTTAAGTGCCATGCTTTTGATCTGCCTGGCTATATTTCTATACCCGAGTCTAAAAAGTGGGGATATAGCTTTGAAGAGGTAGTTGAGTCCTTACGAAAGGAAGTAGAAAAAGTAAATAATGGGAATCCAGTACATTTAGTTATGCATGACTGGGGTGTTGTATACGGATTGTTGTTTGAAGAAAAATATCCGCACTTAGTGAATAGGTATACAAAAATTGTGCACGTATATTTCCTGACGTATGCAACTACAAAATATATGTACTTGATGTATACAGCTGTATGTACATTTGTATATTAATGCAAAATTATATATACATGTATACATAATTGAAAATAATCATGCGCATATACACGGGAAAATACCTAAAATTCTTTTTATCTGTCCACATACATAGCATACATTAATACGTACCTGCACAGTTACAACCATACATAATGATATTACCTAATTTGAGCTATTTTTCTTGCCCCTCTGGATTTCTAATTTGTTTAAATTAATTCTGAAAGCTCGGTCCCAGGGGAAATTACTTTATAGAGTTATTACTCTATATGCATGCATAATTTTTACCAACATTTTTATGATATCAAATTTTTCATATTTTTTTGCTTCATATTCTAGATGTATAGCGTTAGACGTGGGAGGAGCGATTCTTCCGAATTTAAAAAGTGTGTTCATAATTTTATTATACCAGTCGATTATTATTTGGATGTTTCTGATTGGTGGAAAGATTGGCAGTTACATCGTGACGAAGCTTGGTCAAGTGCTGGGTGCTCCAAATTTCTCAACTCCAATTCAAGCTTGTAAAGGATACCCCTATTTCTGGTTTTACTTAGAGAGACTTTCAAACAAAGGAATTCGAATTGTCGAGAAACCTACAGTTACTTATAAAGGTTGGCACATGCCTAATAAACCACTCTTATTTATTTATGGATGCTCTGGTGCGAAACATTTGACCATGTTTCA
This sequence comes from Vaucheria bursata, assembly GCA_032358265.1. Taxonomy (NCBI): domain Eukaryota; class Xanthophyceae; order Vaucheriales; family Vaucheriaceae; genus Vaucheria; species Vaucheria bursata. Next base: position 11,163 of record JAULBW010067237.1, read on the forward strand.
TACAAAAAAATGGTAAGTTAAATAATAGAATAATTTGAAATGTCAGCTTTCCTTTTATTGTTATTTATTTTTGGCTAGATTGAAGGACCGCATTTATTGTTTCTTGCGTGAAAAAGTTTGATGGCTATTTCTATTTGATGATTTGTATATTATTTCACATTTGTATGTATTTATATATGCAATTTATTGAACATTGTTTTTATACCCGTTATTTTCTTGTATTACAGTCAATAGAATGGTTCTTTATATCTACGCTTGAAATACATATGTATCTATGTAATATTTGTACTCTGTATCTGAGAACTATAATAAGCCTAAATGTACGCTATTATCAAAAAATGTTTATAATACGCTACTATATACAAATATATATATATATATATATATATATTTGGATGTGCATATTTATTTTTATATCGATGATGCATGTTTCACATATGCATATAGAATATAAATATATGTCTCCATCATAGGGAATTGGCAGTCTCAAATAAGAAAGATTCATATGTTGTTGAACTTCAAGATGCCGGCCATTGGTTGCAGGCAAGTAAAATACAAAAAACTTAACTTTAGTAATATTTCTTATAATGTAAAAATTCAATTTAATATCGATACTGTAAATATTATTTTTAGAATTTTTTATCTTTTTCGCTATCTTTAGAAGATATATGTAAGCAGATATTGTCGAATGTGATCTCAATAGCACTATAAACACGACAATCTTATTTCATGACATTTATAATTTTTACTCACTATTCGAGCAGGTAACTCATGCAGACCGAGTCAATCCTCTCATATCAGCTTTTCTTTTGAACGACCAAGATGGTTTGAGATTACTGAAACTGGAATCGAAATTATATAAAAAACCCACCTTATAAAATCTGATTGATATTTCATATGTACAGATAACTGGTTCATTTTTCTATGTAGTCAGTATGTGTCATAAATATATATAATCTTCCATTTCTTATTGATTTTTTTTGTTAGAATTATATTAGGTCGATAACAGTGCAATTCGCTCTCTTTTACTGCTTTTTTGCAAAAATATTTTTACAATTTTTTAAACTAGCGTTTATTGTCGTAGAGTTCAGATCTCACAAATTCAATTTTAGTGTAAAAATACGGAAAAATTGAAAAAAAACAACTTGACATGTTTTATTGTAATGAAAACTATTGTTCTTCGAAAAGTTTTTTATAGTGTTTAGCATGTCACTGATATGATATATGTTATTTTTTTAAATAATTTGGCCTATTTTATATTTTGAAAGGTCCAATTTACGTCTTCTATTTCACTCAAAATTTTATTCAAATTTGCTTACCCCGATAATAAGAACCTGTTTTGATGATGGTAAATTCCAGAAGCAGTTGACATCTAGAATTGATGTTTTTTTGGCTGCCAAAAAAAACTTTTTTGTGGTGGCATTCAAGGTTATACTCAGAAACATCTATATAAACTTGAAAGGGAAGGTATTGATGTAGTACAAATTAAAAATCCCAAGTTAGAGGAAAAGTTCCAATACATAAAAACCATAGTTTTAACTGTTCATGTCACTGAATTCAACATAGGAATGATTTAATTTTCAACCTATATTAATAGCAAGTCTGACAGAAAAAAAAGACCACCACAATCATAAAATTGAGGCAATTTAAGGATACTATGATAAGGCATTACAAGGTAAGAAAGAGTAAAAAAAGGCAAGCATGCTAATCATATAGAAAAATTGTTCCTTGCCAATTGTTAGAAAGGTGAAACACAACAAAACGCAAGAAACTGTGGCAGAAATGCATATATTTATCACATACTAATTGTGCTGATAGAAGTGAGCTAACTTTATCAACATAATAAAATATATAACCCTACTGGCATCTGTGCAGTCAATTTACTTGGAATGTCATGAATACTTCAATGAAAACTCACTGCAGCTATGAAAATAGAATTAATCCCTAGGGGGGTTTATTCCCAACACCAATACTGCGATAACTAGAAATCAAGGACTGGGAGATTTTAACAGAGTGCTGGTGAAATAGGAGAAGTAACAAACTGATGACTGACATTCAGATATATTGAGATGAAAGAGCATCTTCAATATCCCTTACTATATCCAATAATATCTGCTTACAGGTATAATGTAAAAACACTACAAAATGGCAACATGTTATGAACTGACTTATAAGTAATAAAGTGTGTTAAGGAACATGTCAATTGCCAGGATTACATTTGTAACATGAGTTGACAATTTTACATATCTAAAGGACTATGAATCAAAATTTCTAATGGAAATGGAACACTATAGCTAGTAGAAAATTTAGTGTCCCCATACTATGTCAGCTGGAACAAGAGTTAAGTGTTGGAAGAATTAAACTATTGAACTCAATTGACCAAGTAATTTGGAAAAGCATAAGCTTTGCATTGGTGTAATTATTTGTGTGATAAATAAATCTTGGGCAGAAAAAATGAATTTGTTGCCATGGACGGTCTTTGTGAGTTTGTTGAAAAATTATCTAACAGTGTAAATATGCTGTAGAGTGATAGACTTGGAAATAAATAGACAAATGCTATTATAGTCAGCATCAGCATATTTGGTACTTGATTGGAGTTTTCTGCTAAGGAAATTTTTCCAGAATTGTCTTTACGCAATATAGTGGGAGCCAGCGGGGCAGGACTAAAATCACATAATTGATCGAGTAAAAACGGTTTACCGGCAGCGTTACTAAGTGTAACATTTTTGTGTTCAGTTTATGAGCGTGTAACAATTGGTTGAACTTCTGACAAGGTAACAGGCCATTTCTTTGTCATCGTAAATACTAATCCCTCAGTAGAACTGAATGTACATGTTGCCAGCCCAGTTTACATCAGTACAAACAGTCAATGAGGATATCTCAGAGTCATTAGTAGTTATCTGGAAGTAGGTAAGAACAAAAGATTTTTTATCCTCAAACTATTTACCTGCCTTTTTACAAAGTAAGGTTTTAACTAAAATGCAGTTCATGGTTTTTTAAAAAGAAAATAAAGACTTTTTCTACATTTCCTCATGTATTTTCGTCATGTAATATTACAAGAGTAACTTGGTGAACTAATTGCTCTGAGGATAATTAAAAAAGTGTGTTAACGTTCACAACAACAAAAACGTGTAGTAGGGGTCACATAGCTCTCAGAATAGCTTTTAAACTAGTAAAATATCACAATTTCATTTATTTACTTGTTTTTGTTGTCATACTCATCAAGCTTCAGTATAATTTTGTAAAAACTCAACAATGCAACAAATTTGGATTGTATACAAATCGAAAAATTTAGAAAGAAGATAACAAATTTATGATCTACTCTTTTCTTAAAGTCCCTGAAAATATACAGGTTAGCGTATTCACACTTGACCTTAGAGTTACTTTGAAATTTCAGTGAATTTTCAGTGCTGGAAATCAGCTTTCTTTCGGTTTCGAATTTCTGCTTATACATGCTCCAGCTTCTTTTCTTATTTCTTCAATCGCTGCAGCATCTAAAGAGGCAGCCCTACAGAATATAGATGTAAGCAAATAATTTATGTAAAATATTCAGATGCAATGCATTCAACTAGAATATCATATATTTATATCTATTTATGAATCAATTCGTGAATGTATCAATACCAGTATATATACTTATCCTTTACAAGTATTTGAATATATGAATGCATTTGCACATATGCATAAATACGCTCATATGTATACGTGCTCACTTCATCTGGGCAAACTGTTCAATGCAAGAAACTGCAAAGAAGACAATAACGCTAATCATAATGAGAGTCCAAGCGTCCTTTAACTGAGAGGCAAAGGTCAAAGTACCCACTGCTGATTTCCCCCCTAATCCCCCCTTTTTTGTGTGAAACTGAGCTTTGCCCTAAGAACAGTAAAAGATCAAAATTTGAAAAATATCGTTGTAGATGGGGCAAAAGAGAAAAGAGAAGAAAAGCTATCTTTCAAATATAAGACTTAGCTAAAAATAAATATCAGTATGTTGCATGTATGTACCGAAACTAGCACATCCCGCATGAGATTTGCCAGTCCCCATTTCTTAGGTGTCACCCTTCTAATGGCCCCCACAAAATGATCCAAGGCTGATTCTGTAAATAACATTGTAAAAAACAGTGCCTGGAGTAAAACTTTCACCCCCGCTTTGCCTAGTACCGTAGCCCCAAAAAACGTCCAGAAAGGCATCAAAAAGTGGCCGCAGCATATTCCACACAGATCAAAGGCCATATTTGGCCATGCGCTCATAAGGAATACTCCTAAAAACCCATGTTTTTGAAGAAAATGCACCATCCACACCTAAGTAATATACGTACAGACAGTAGAGCTTAAATAAAGCAAATTTGCTCCTTTCCTTGGAGTATTTTTTATCTATGGTCAAGTGAGATAGATCATTATACTTGTGAGTTGAACTGTACAATTAATTGTAACGTACCTTCATTTTAGTTACAAGACCGAGCTTTCTATAATCCTGCTCTCGCTCTAACTTTTCCAATTCAGCTGTCTAAATGCACGGAAATTAATATTTTGTACATTAACAAACTCGGGTTCAAACCCTACAGACTGCAAAAATTGTTTGAACAAAATTTACAATGAAGAGCGATAAAAATACAGTGAAACATAAATATTTTCAAACACTCTGATGGACGGACACACAGACAGGCAGGCAGGCAATTCTCTGTGTATGTGCAGTAACAAGAATGTTTAACATAACACACAGGTTAAGTTACTGTTAAGACTAGTAACATACGTATATACGCACAGTCACCCATACTGACATACATGTAACTAGAAGTAACCCTTAGCATCACAACATACGTAACTATTCTTAATTTAAATATGTGGGGTAAATAAAATAATTATAAGGCATAGGTAAGGATACTGTTTGTTAGGATTCGCATACGTGCATGCATACATACTTGCAGTCACATGTGCATACTACTACTTACAACTTAATATGTATACGTATGTTAACGCTTACTACTGCATAAATACGTTTATACGTATACATCCTTGCTGCTTGATATAACAACACGTATATGCATACTCACTCATACAACTAAAAAGCATACATACTGATACATACCGACATGTAGATATAGCAATTCCTTAGCAAGCTTGCTCTAGTTGAGTGATTCCATTTTAAAGCTTTAACGACTAATTAATTTTGAATTTGAATAGCTATTCTTACATTATTGCTTTGAGAATGTATTTAGATGGCTAAAATAGTATGACATGACCAAACAGATGCCTGTTTGCCAAGGTGTCTTCACAAACATTCATAGAGATACATACATACAAACACCTCTTCATTGTAAACCCCAGCAAGTGCTGCCGCTCTAGATACAGCATATGGAGGTATTTCTCCTATCGCCGTACCTATCCCCCATAGTAAACATGCTGGGTACACCTTCAACACGACTGACACATATGACACACGCACAGAACATTCGTCTTCGGGACAAGCAAAAAGAGTAGAGTCTTTACTGAACCACATATCTCCAGTGCTATCAAAGTCCAGGGAATTACATTCTTGAGCGGCTAAGCAAACCTGGTAATTAGATATAAATTTATTTAATCCATATATACAAAGACGTGGAAATAAATGGCTAAAATTGGACAAACTCGGGTGAAAAAGTAAACCTGCGATTCATTGGGTACAGATAACGTTGCGGAATAGAATTGCTTCAACAGTTATATCAGAAGAAATTCTAACTTGTGTCGAAAATAACCTTAATAACTGCAAAAAATAGATTGTAACATACGATAACAGGTAGCAACATAAGTCTATAGCAAATACTAAAATAACGAAACAGATAATAGCCTGAGCAGATAAATATTCAGTACATAATCAAATATAACATAAAAATATAGAACACTTTGGGTGTAACAAATTTGTAGGGACCATCAAATTAACTTGCTTTCTAAAACTGTTATTGTAAATCTATTTGAAGCCCAACTTGGTACACGTAAATTTCTCGTTTATTCGTTGTAACTGAAAATTTGTTAAATATGAATTTGTGATAGCCAAAGTTTACAGCACATTAAACGTAACACATCGTACATGAATTACAACGCAACATGTCATAGCACAGTAAAAGATGATAGCAAATACATGACATAATTTATAAAAGAATGATCAAAGTACCTTCATTATATGAGGAAATAAGAAAAGTACCCCACTATGCATCCCTGTACCTAACCCAACACTTGATAGTACACCCAGTCCTATCCACCAGATAATAAATTTGACTGCTTTCTCGAATTGGTCAATCTGCAAAATGGACAAGAAAAGAGCAAACATACGACAGAATGAATCATATAGCATTAATACAGACTATAAATTATTACTCGCTAAAGTTTAACATCTAAGAATTGTATTTGGTGAAATATTTGTAAACTAAGACTTTTAAAAGTCCATTATATTTTGAACCAATCATATTGTATATATGTTATTTTTATGCATTATGACTGGATCAAGTTTTATAAAGTAAGAGTTTTGAAACGCAACATTTTCGAAAAATGTTCTGAATGAAAATATATTCAATTTTAATGCCGAACTGCATTTATAAATACGAACTTCCCCTTCATAGATAAATGGACATTTAAAGGCTTTCTAAATAAAATCCTTATCCGTTGGGATGCCAAAAGAAGTAAATTGAAAAAAAACTACCAAAATATAAAAATTTCCTTTAAGCAAATAAAAATTTAAAGGTTTAATAAATGATTCCTTTGAGTTTCAAATAAGATAAAAATGCTGACCTTTTCGGAGTATGCATTTGGTATTTGCTCCAAGCAAAACCACAGAATAAGTGTTGGTAATGCGAAGAACGTAACTAATGGATGAGTAGCAAATAATTGAACTGTTGTCTTTATCCATGACCCAGTTTGCAAGAAAAATAACCTAAAAGCAAAGTCAATGCTTAGAAAACCCGTGAAAAGTCAAATTTTTCAGTATGGTAAAATTCGAATTTACTGAGTCTGTCAATAACATTGATTCTGCTCATTGTGTTCAACATTCGCTAAATCCGAAAATTCGACGCTGATCTTGGTACATCGTGCCTTTTTGATTTACTCGTTTGAGGTAAACATACGTAAAAAGCGAATTTGGTACGTCCAAAATCGACTGTATGTTTGCATCAATATTTTCAAAGGCTGAATATTTTTTGTGGGCATGTAAGATCAGAAAAGAAGTTCAAAAAAGTTGAAAACTACATAATAATATGAATCTAAATTCGAATACTTTCAAAAATATTTCTGCAGAGCCGAGATAAACTTTTCGTTGTCAACGAAATTCATCGATGTTTCTGTACAACATGAAAGCAACTACTGCGCAGGGAGGGAGATGCTGCAAGAAGGCGTGAGCACAGGGGTAGATATGTTATTATCATCCCCCGACTTTAACCTACCAAATTCAAATTCAGGAGCAAGAGGGGCAGACATACTACCATCTTCCTTCAACTATTACGCATATTGAATAACAAATTCTATTTAGCCATAACTCCTTTCGGCTTGATTTTCAATTTGAGCTTTAATATACAAGCATGAAGTGGAAAGATTGCCTACTTGAAGAATCAAGTGTATGATTCTATTTGTGCAAATCTACACTACTATAGAGTTTAACAAAGTTTGAAATTAGGTATGGCTTTTACTGAGGGGAAGATGGTTGCCAAAATAATATTATTGCGTAAACTTCATAAAAGATATATGGCAAAATAACTACAGACATGAAATGAAGTACAATATTAATATTAATTTTAAAAATTTTGAACAAAAAATATTACATATTCGTATATATTACAAAAATTATAATTATCAAATAAAATTTCATCTTAAAGGTAATAAATTTAATATATTTATATAAATTTGTATATTACGAAAAATAAACCAGAAAAAAATTTCATTGCTAATAAAATATTAAAAGAAAAATAGCTTTAAAAAGTAAATGGAGAATCATATTATGATTTATAATAAGAACTTAATGTTGTTAAATGAAATCTAAATTGAAAAAATCAATTAGCATTTCGTAATATAACTTTAAAGGTGGATATTACTGACCTCAAGGTTCTGAGAGGATGCTTGTGCATTCGCAAACTTAACCTTACGAATTTCATTTTTTTTTCAAGCGCTTGAATCTCTATGACTAGTGCTTGCTCGTTTTTGCAAGATGCTGACATTTTTGCTGAATATCCGGCTTTAAAAGAAGTATTTTATTTTCCCATGCACTAAATATATGTTATATATTTTAAAAATATTGGTAGCGTATTTCTTTCCTGGCTTCAAAAAGAGAAAAAACCATGTTAAAAAGGCACACTTATATTCTTCAATGGTTACGAACTTTTACCCGCATCATTTGAAATTTGGTGCAAATTTAAAAGCTGCATTAATTCGAGAAATGCAACAAATTGAAAAATCGCGATAGAGAATTTCTGTCTTGCTCTTAATGAAATATAAATTTTCTTCGTATTTACGACTTTTCGGCCTTTAAAAATAAATTTTCTGCTATTTCAATAAAAAGATAAGATTACTTCAACTTTATAACGCATTTTATTCATTTTTATAGATTATAATTCAGTTCTTCTGTATTCAAAATTTGTCAATGTCGATAAATCATTTATGAAGCAAAACCTATTCCATTGAAAATTTCATCGTAAAAATCTGCGTGTATAATAGCGAAGTTAAAAATTTTTAAAAATAGTACTGATTCTGTAAGTGATAAATAAAGAAGAAATAAAATATTTCAATAATTTTGTAAAAATTCAATGCAAAATTTTGATCAACATTATCATGCATGTTCTATGAATCAGTCATAAACATATGTATATATGTGTACCGCGTAGAGAATGATTCGCAGAGAATAATAAAATATACTAATTTTATTTAGCGAAAACCTCATTAATACATATTTATCTACCAAAAGAGCTAATTTCTGAGAAGTTTTATACGTAATTGACTTTGAGCTCTAAAAAATTTGGTGAGGGCACTATTGGAATTTACAACTTTCAAGACAATTTTTTCATGTCTCTTTCAGAGTGAGTAGTTGCGGAAAGAAAATTTCATACTTTGCAGAGTTCTTTGTGAACTGTTGCTGAGCTAACGGTGCCAATTGCGAATCGATGTAGCTCGCGTTCAACTAGTTTGCTCTCTCAAATAAAAATAATAACTTTAAAGCGAAGAATACAGCATTTCGTTCGAATGAGGAATACGATGATGAAGACTCAGAAGAATGTTGAATCTAAGAGTTTAGCCCAATTGCGCCTGATTTGATTGTGTAACTGGCACGATATTTAAATTGTTTTAAATCGAATGAAATAGTAGTAATACCCTTTCATCCACTTTAACTCATATATTTATATTCTATTTTATACACTTTCATTTGTCTATCATCACTATTTTTTCTGCTCTCTGATTCGTTGATCACTTAGTCAATTTTTGCATTTGTTTGAAGTGATTTAAGCCAAGTTTAAGTGGTTTCGTCTAGTTTAAAGTTATTTCGAGCTTTTTTATGACATTTGAATAATTTTTAATCGGTTTAGTTTAATAATAGTGATGTCAAGTTGCAAATTCAACATCAACTGTTGATGCTCTAATGAAATGATATAATTTCAACTGCAAATGATGAGCATATCTAGGAGGTAAAGAAATATAAAAATTGACCAAATCTTCATAAATAAGGTTAGGGGAAATAATTGTCAATAATGCTCGGATGTCGTCTTCGATATGGGGTTTCGCAACTTCGAAGAGTTGGAAAGAACCACTGTCCTGTACCGATATCATTAAGAAATCTATCCAGCATGAACTTTTCTGAATTTACGGAGGACGAAATGATGATTAAGGAGGCTGTGAATAGATTTGCAAATGAATCCATCAAGCATAGAGTGCGAAAAATGGATGATGCTGGACAACTTGATCCCGATTTAATTAAAGAGCTCTTTGAGAATGGCTTGATGGGAATTGAGGTTCCTGCAGAGCACGGAGGAAGTGGATTGGGTTTCGTAAGCGCATGCCTTGCTATTGAGGAGGTTGCGAAAATTGATCCATCCGTTGCTGTGCTAATTGATATTCAGGCGAGTGCCTAAATTATGTGCTCGCTTCCAATAAATATTAATGCATAAAATTTACTGTTACCTTATGCTGCGTAAAATGATGTTACCTCATAAAACTATCACTTTCTATCCTGCTCCCGTATAACCAAATATTCATTTTTCCTTAATTAATTTTATTGATTACAATTTCAATATATTTGAAAGTCCATTTATGATAAGAGTACTCAATTATCTTTAACCTTGAATTTTTTATTGCTGACAAATCAACTGAATACTTATTACTATATTATGATACTAATTTGAATCTCTTTAATTTTACATTTAATTACTCCTTTTTTAATATGTAACATTTTAAAGTTAATTTTTTCTCATTAATAATTTAAACTGAGTTATAATTCTTCAATTCGGTGGTCATCAAAGATTCATTGCATTCAAAATTTACTTTAATTAAAAATTTATTTTTTACATTTAGAATACATTGCTGAACAATATGTTGAGATTTTGGGGAACTCCCGAACAACAGAGTCATTTTTTCCCACTATTAGCTCAAAATAAAGTAGCATCCTTTTGCCTTAGTGAGGCAGGTAGTGGCAGCGATGCGTTTGCCTTAGGTACTAATGCTATGCTAAAAAAACATTTTTTACATGAAGTTATTTTGATAGAGTACAGTGAACTTCGGATAAAACGAATCTGCTTGGACCACCAGAGTAGTTCAACTTTGAAAATCCGATGGTGAATTTGGCACAATCGGATCATTGGTTATTAGTGAAAATTTGTTTAAAATAAATTTATTACATGCAAAAGTTGACTGTATAGTAGAGTGATATCTCTGTTGAGGCCACAAGTTGAATTTCAGCACATATTGCTTGTGATTCTGTCAAAAATAATTGAGGGCTATCAAGAACATATCTGATTATATCTGTTCATAAGTTTTCTATGGATTAATCGCACTGAACTGTTATGATAAATATTGCTCTTTTCATTGTGTTCTCTCGCAACTCTCTGTAGAAATATAACAGATTCAACTGTGTGATCTAATTTTTATGCTCATATTGGATTTGAGAGGCATAAGGAAGCAACTTAATGAGTGTCAAAGACTCGAAATCATTGCTAATTTGCATAATTCTAATTTTCTGAGTAAAGGGCAATGATAGCTCATGAATTGCTTTCCAACTTTTGTAAGAATTTTATGAGCACTTTTTAGGAAATTACTATGCGGCGCTAGTATAGAATAACTTGAAAATTCTTTTTGATTTTTTTTTGCTTTTCAAAATTATTCTGGAACTCGAATATAAAGATACACAGTAAGATTACCTGAATGTTGGGGAAAAATTTTAAATGGCTTGCGAATGCACAAAATTTCTTAATTCTTTTAGAAATTATTCTGAAACATGACCTTTCAACAAAAAAGAACTTATTTTGAGTTAAAAAGTGCGTTTTCCCATTTGCTTTGCTCTTTCATATCCTCTGTCATTGGTGCTTTATTATTCTTTTTGAAAAAATTTTTGCTAGCGACTTATTCTATGTTATCATCTAGAAGAAATGGTTATCGACAGCAAATCCAAATGTGGATTGGCAAGATTATTTGATTTTGTTTATATTCTAACAAATTATGCAAAGTGTGCAAATATATTGGCTACTGAATATTGAAGAGCAATAGATAAGGCACTAACGAGACAATCACTAATTGACAAAAATATGCATTGGTGATTTTTCAGCTCAATATGAATTAGCTTTTATCGAGAGCTCGGATTTCAGAAAAATTCACGGATTCATTGCAAAAATATGGACAAATCCGAATTTGAATCTTTGATTTGTTCATGAATTTTTGACAATCTCAGAATCCAGAATTTGTTTGCTCAAGTATAAAATTTACCTGAGAAAATCCAAACTTATGTAACTTAGGTGTCTTCTAAAAGTGCGCGATAAATATTGTTCTGTGAAAATTATACTTTATTACAAAGATGTGACAAAAGAAACAGTTTTGAGGCCATGTAAGTCATGTGCGTTTTGAAGTTTTTGATTCAGTATGATATAAATATAGCGGATTGGATTTCGAATCTAATTAAAAGGATTTTGATTTGTTTGGATTCGGGGAAAGTGCAAATAATTTTATTTTTTGGAATTTTATTAGGAACGACTGCAACTCTTTCGAAGGATAAATCTTACTATGTGATTAACGGTGAAAAAATGTGGATTAGCAATGCCGAACAAGCAAGCATTTTTTTCGTTTTCGCTACTGTCAGCAAGAGTGCCGGTTATAAAGGAATCACTTGCTTTATAGTAGAAAAAGAGGTTGGTTGGTTGGTATATTTTAAGCAGAAAAGTTGTTAATTTTATATAATATATTTTATGAATAAATTAGAGGAGGATACAAAATTGACCACTAAAAATGAAGGATTTTCAAAAATTTTAAAAATGTCGCTAAAGAATACAATTTTCTCTTCTTTGCAAATCTTTATTTTAACTCTAAAAGACTCAATAATTTTAGAGTTAATGGTTTACAGCGGAAATAGAGCTCGGTAAATAATTACGAAAAATTCTGTTCACAGTTTTTCATATTAGATTTTTTGCAAGATAATATAAAAAACTTGATGCGTCCCCTGAATACTCCATTGACTATGGAATATCACTTTATTTCATTGGTTTAAATTATTCCAGATATATATAAATATATATATATATATATATATATTTGTACATGCAATATTCCATAAACTGGTACAATCGGTTGCACCGAGCACTACTAGTTAACTGAATATATCGGATTGTACACATTAATAAGCACTGTTAGAGTTGGTACAGTGGTAAAACTATAACATAATAGAATAAATCATATTTTAGACCATCGATTGATGGAATATTGATTGTAGATATAGATATATTCATTACGGTTAGCTTTTTATACGGGGGAGGGTGCTTTCTATTCAAATACTTAATTTACTATACAGTGTTACCATTGAAAAAAAAGTTAAGCAAAGTTCTAAAATAAAAAATCGCATTACTTATTTAATAAATAGAAATACTTTTCAGAAGTAATCTTTTTGTGTTTTTTTTAATTTTGTAGGGGTCAGGAATTGAAATTGGAAAAAAGGAAGAAAAATTGGGTATTAGAGCTTCTAGTACATGTCCTGTAACATTTACAAACTGCAAAGTACCAGCAAAAAATGTTCTGGGTGAGGTTGGAAAAGGATATCAATATGCGATACGTATACTCAACGAAGGAAGAATTGGTATCGGTATGATAAAAAAACATTATTAAAGTTATGTAAATATTTCTGATTTTGTTGGCTAATGAACAACTGTCATTTTCAGTGTTTTTTAGTGATAGGCTTCTAGTGTAAATTTAGAGATACTAAAAAACACTTATTCTTCTCGTATTTAGTGCATTTTAATAGTCCGTGGTTGTCTGTAGAAAAATGAGCTCTTGACGTCAAAATATATAAATTTGTTGGGTCATATATCTCCAATGCATGTACGTAGATGCAATATAATATTGGCGACTAGTTTGTGTACTAGATTGAATAATTCATACGGTGCAACCTCTTAAGTTGGACACCTTAGTAGGCTTAGCGGCTGGTAAGACAACGAGCAGTATCTGTATTTCGTTTACCTTTCAGAGATTGACACCATGTTATGTTAGACACTGGATACAGAATTTCTGGCCAACAAATAAATTTCTTAAGGAAAAAACTTCCATTAATGAATATTAGCCTACATTTTTTCTACCAAAAAATAATATATGGATGGCTGGAATAGGGCGGAATTGTATAATTCATACTTTTATAAAATTCGAAAATATATATTTTGCAAGCAGTAATGTATTTTTTAGTAGTAAAAATTTGTTTTATTCGCTTAGAATTGTTTTGTTCCTTGCATACTTAGATACCTCCTTAAGTTGAATATTTGAGCACTTGTTGATGAAGTGTCCGACTTTGGAGATTCGACTCTATTTGCCAGATGATGGGTTGGTATTTGAGGCAACTTGATTAATGAAGTATTGTTTAAACCAATAAAATGTGTAACATATAGATCAAATATTAGTGAACTACGCATTGTATTCAATATTCTTGCAAAAAAATAAATTTAAACAGGGTGAAATTTTTCTCAACATCATTTTTCTAATTTGTTTACATATGTTTTTTTTATTCGTGAAACTGTTAGGAGCCCAAATGGTTGGCCTCAGTGCAGGATGTTTTGAACACGTTATGCCATACTTATTCGAACGAGCTCAATTTGGAAAACGCATTGGTGATTTCCAAGCCATCGAGCATCAGTATGCGCAGGTTTTAATCTTTGAATATAAAAAATTCATTTGAAATACATAATTTATATCTTACATTTAAAATCTGTCGCTTTGAAAATCTTTAGTTGAACTTTATACTAAATATCTTTTCATTTATTCATTATAATTGAAAATTCATAAAAAACACATTTGTTATATCCAAAGTTTATTGACATCTTTTCTTCCTGCAACAATATTTATGACAATTCATTTATTATTCAAGTAAGTAGGTTGGACTCATATCAAATAAGACTAAAATTTAAAAAAATTGGACAATTTTTTGCAAGAAAATAATTCTTTTATAGTATTTTACTATTTTCAACTTTTTAGGTTCATAAGGATATATTCATGTTCTTTTTGTATATAGATATATATTTCACTGATGAGATAAATGCATGCGTAAAATTATGTGAAAAACTTATTAGATTGCAACTGAAATAGAAGCAGCAAGGGCTCTGACGTACAAAACAGCAAGACTAAAGGTGCGTTTCATTAATCCGTGCGCATGTATATATTCGAAACAAATAAGTTATTCATGTAAAATCTATATTTTAAATCTAAATATTAACATTTGTAAATCATTTCAACGTGGAATCTGCATAGTTGCATCTCAACCATCCACACATGTAAATTATGCATTATGGTACTTTTATTATTGGTTAATTTCAAGTATGTATTAATACATATATATTTTATTTTTGTATATGCAAAGGAATGCGGAAAGCCCTTTGTAAAGGAAGCCGCAATGACAAAACTCTACACTTCTCAAGTAGCCAATCGGGTTGCCAGTCAGTGTGTTGAACTCTTGGGAGGCGTTGGATATACTAAAGCCTACTTGGCTGAAAAATATTACCGCGATTGTAAAATTGGGACCATTTATGAGGGAACATCAAACATACAACTAAACACTATTGCCAAAATTGTTAAGCAAGAATTCAATTAATTCTCGAGCATTGTACTAAATATATATAGTAATGAACCCTTATTATAGGTATGAAGTTATTTACTTTCTTCTGTAGTACATTTAAATTCTGTTTAACTTTGAATGTAACAAATTTTACTTGCAATTTTTCATTAACAAGTAGGTAAAAGAGTAATTGACGTAAAGCTGAAGATTTTTCGGATGACAGATTTTGGATACAAGGAATCAAATAGTTGGTCTCAGATAGATGTTGCATGTCCTAAATGTATGGTGCAATGTTTGACTGAGAATTGATATATTTTTAGATGAATATTTAATATTTTTATAGCTCCATAATCTAGGGCGAAAAATGTCAAATTTTGTTTTGCAATTATTATTGTCATTTCCATTGAAAAATTAAGAGAAAACGATAGTAGTTGATAACCAAAAAATTGGCACTAGCAATTATAATTTGCTTAGGTTACCAATATTCCAGACATTCTAATACAGTTTCAGAGCCATGCAGACTACATTTCAAGATGTTGGCAGATTCAAAATGTTAAAAAATGGACTGAAATGTAAAAAAGATAATTTTAATTTTTTGTACAATGTCAATACATATATTATAAAACCATTTTTTAAAGTTATCTTCAATAACAAATGTACTGAAAAAGCAAAAAGCAAGACATCTGACAAATTATGAATTAAATTAACCAAAAGAATTTGCCTTCAGAAATTTTTTCACAAATAAAATAAACCCCCCACACTCATCAAATCGAAATGATTAGCTCTAAAAAGAGTTGCTCTTTCCTCCAAAGAGAAATGAATTTTTGTACAACCGCCAAAACCAAGCTAGTTTAGCAGAATTCCATCATTAAGAAGTATTCACGGTCAAGGATCTTCCAACCTCCAGGCTGAAAAAAATACATAAAAATTATTTTTCATTCATATATACTATAATACATGTCAACTAGTTTAACTGCATGTATTGTTCATGAACACATCATCATTGATTTAAGAATTTATACAGATATTATCATCAAAAAGAGTTGAAAGAAAAATTCGCCTTCTTTATACGAGCATTTTCAATCCCTTTAAATCCAAAGTTTAAAAATGTCAGAATAAAGTTTGCAACCATTTCAAAACAAACTTACAAGTTTAGGGTTAAATTGAGCCATTGCTGGCACAAGGAAGCAAGCTAAGTAAACATTTGATCCCCATTCCACCAAGTCAGTCTGTTCACCAGTGAAGACAATTTCGTTGTACGTCCAGTAGTCTTCTGGTATGTCGTCCCAGTCCAGTGCCCTGGGGTTCCTTGTAAGCATGTATACATTAGACTCGGTGATATATTCATCATCCACTCCTAAAAACAGAAATGTAAAAATTGAATTAACGTCATCCATCACATATTTTACAGAATTCAGGGATAAGATTGGTTATAACTATTCATCATGAAATAATCAAAACATTAAATCCGTATGAAGCAGAAGTGGAATTTTAAAAGTATTTGAGCAAATCCTCAAGAAAAGAGATTTGCTCTCAGTTCTATAAATAAATATTCATGAACATGCGCAAATAAATGTAAATTGCAATAACAGAATATTTCAGTATTACAAAATTAGGCATGAATACAGACTATATGCTACATTTATTTTTTTCAATAAATAAATATTAGTATTTTACATTTAGAATTTCCAAACATAACTTGTTTTGAAATTCTGTAGGCATGCAAAAAAATCATTTAGAGAGAAACAGATTTCTCTATATTTTTCTTTATGTAAATTGAAAAGAAATAGCTTACCAAGGAAAACATCGGCACCAGTACCAATTTGCAAGTTACAATGAAGATCAGCTGTTTTTCTGCTTTCGAGATGAGTATCAACCTGTACCACCCATTCTTCTCCAGGATTGAAACACTCAGGAATTACGGTCCATTCGATGCCATCTTGTTTTCCAGTTGGTGGCAGGTTCCATACTCTCATGTCTCCTGTGTCTTCGCAGTCATCTTCGGGATTGAGGGGTTGAGAATAGTCAGGCTGTTCTGGTACTCCTGCCTCGGCAATCATATTAGGAAATCTATCTTCAAGGTACTCGGGAGGGGTGCCATGGTTTGTCTGAATATTCGCAGATAAATTGCATTAAGGAGAAATATTACCGAATTACATAGAATTTCACTAGTGAATACTAAAAGATGATTCAGAAAACTGTTCAAAAAATTCACGAAGAATTGAAAATTAATTTAAAAAATTGGCATCAAAAAAAGTATTTGAATACGATCCATTTTTACATCCTTCTCAGTTAATGATTTAGTACTATATGTTCCAACATATCGAACAAAAAGTATGTACCAGAAAGCTAAAATAATAACTTCTATAATAACCATGAAAAGGCAAATTATTAAAAATAACGTACCAGGACATAGAATTTCCACATTACGTCATATTCCCCATCAATTGGCTTTGCATCGAAAGTGTATTGGAAGGTTACTTCAGCGCACTGAGATCGCGTTTCATAAATCCCGGTACCGGTTCCTCCATAGAACTCTTTTGATCGCTCGTCTAGAAGAGCCATTGTCAAATGCCATTTACGAGGTCTCTGAAGGCAAAATCTGACGGTAATGTTAAAGTCATTTCCCTCCTGGACGGTCTTAGGCATACACATTACTTGCATACATGAACCGGGTTTGACACCTACATTACAGGACAGATTCATCAGGCGAGATAGTATGAACAGGAAATAATAGTGAAACAACGAAAATACCGTTGATACAAAAAACTGAAGTTCAACTTCAAAATTAAAAACTTCAAATGAACAGCACGATCAAGTAGAATTTGTGCATTAATGCGACATTGGGTTAGCTTATTCTATTCATAGCACTATCTTTCGATCAAACCAAGACCAACAATGAAAACCTACCCGGAGGTTTCACGTTCTGAAAGCAGCGCTCCTCCTTGGGCACAGGTAACAAACCGCGAGTCATTACTTCTTGCAGCGTGGCACCTTCAGGATATTGCTGAATCGAATTCCCTCCAAATGCGCAAGCCATAGTTGCCAACAACGCCACAACGCTAAGAATCTTGTTCATGTTTGGAAAAGAAATTTAAGAACTAAGATTCGAATTGACAGGTTATGAGTTGTAGAGGTGAATGAACAAATTTGATGGAGAGCCTTTTGGGTTATTAGTATGAAATAATGACTCTATGTTGCGATGCTCAATACTCAACAATTTTTCCGGGTTCACATCCTCTACTTTTGGTAGCGTAAAATATGTGTAGCAAATTTTTCGAAAGGCCAATATTTCAACGAATTAAAATCACAAGAAATTTTTGAATCGGAAAGTCGACCGTCTGTTTCATCATTAGAAGAGTTTCATGATTGGCCCAATAATTTCTTATCGAATATGGAATATATTGAACTGTATAAATAGATACAGATATTTTCTGATGGTGAAAAATTTTATTCTGACTTCAAATGATTCATGTAAGAAATTAATTGAGATGATGAAAATATACTCATAAATTCTTATAGTTAACACATGAAATACGTATCAAATAAAATCCGCCGAATAGCAATTCGAGAATAAGTATTCCGCTTAGAATTGATAAGGGAAGAGATAAAAATTAATCATAGGGAGAATGGAGCTCTCTCCTGAGGTCTGCATCGAGCGTCTAATGCAATTCTTATACTACCAAACCAATTCTATGCTTGTAGTGCAATTGAAGCATCAATTCGATTAGATCCAATTTGAAAGCCATTATTAATGATTGCGATTTTTCTTCCAAAAATACATGCCAATCACTTGCTCTGCTAACTAACAGCATATTTTATTTATCAACATGGCCTCTATGCCAAAAAATTAGTTGTATGACATTTTTTCTAAACAAAGAAGTGTCCTTCATTAGAATTTTTGATTTTTACTGTGTAGAAAAACTCTTTTGCTCCGTCAATATTTTGGTTTCCAAAAATTTTTTCCCATGAAAAGCATTGATCTGTGGTTTTTTGCAGTTTAAAAAATACTAATATTATGCTCAATGTAGTTTTGAAGATGACTTTTTTGCTTAAAATCTTATTCTGTTAGTACTTTCATTACAAAATGGAAAGTATGTTCACCTTTACAATTTTAACCCAGATGTTTGATGAACCGAAAAAATGACAAATGCTGATGATCTCAAAGAAGATAATAATTAAGTCAGTGCTTTGTTTTAACATGATGATTTAATTAAGCAGAAAGCACTCTATTTATCACATCAATAGAAGCAAAATATTAGGAATTTAGTTCCTAAAGCAATAACTCTTTGTAGCCGCAGTACGAGATTTGAGAAGATTCATACAATTATACAATTCAAGAAGATTTATATAATTCTAAAATTCAAGGAAAGTGTCACATAAATACAAGTTCAAGGAGAGTCACCTATTTGAAATATTTGGACTACATGTATTTTTGTTGTTAATAGAATGTCCTCACCTCTATCAACAGAAATTGATAAATATAATGTTTTTGCACTAGTTCTTGTCCGTTTTGTATTGCTTTTTATATATTGCATTCCTAACACAAAGTCAATAATGAGTATGTATAGCCCTTAATCATTTTTGGTGCATAAAATTTAAATGCATTTTAAAACAGGCACAATATTCTAAAAGTCCAAAAAGTCATTACACTTAAATAAAATTTATATTATCATCTACAACATATAGTTTTCTTTTATGAAACACCTCTTGTTGAATTATTGATTAATTACATGAACATTTGATTGTTTCTAAATTTCCCAATATGTTAGGAACTAATATGTTTACAGCAATTAGCTCCTAAGGGAATTACTTTTTTAAGTTACCCCATTATTTGACTGCATCATATTGTAACTCTCAGGATGGACTGGCATCTAGATTTTGTTGTGTTGCTGAGTATGTTTCTTATTCACTTTCAGTACCACAAATTATGTCTGCATAGTGTTACTACCCTTCTATAATATTTGTATCTCTTGCTGCTAACTTGTCCTGTGCATTTAAAACATAGTTAACATAATTGTGGGACTCAATATATACTCACATTAGCAAGAATACTGTAGGTAATACTTGTGACTTGGAAACAAATAAATGTGTGTTTTACTTTGCTTTTTTTAATTTCTGGTAAAATCTTTTTCATATTCTTTGAGTAAAGATTACTGGTCCAACTTTACACATTTTTCTTTCTTGTAGAAGCCACAGATCATCTAGCATTTCATGATGATCACTTACAGTTTAATCAAATTATTTGAAAACTATTGCATGAAACTTTTACTATTTTCTGTGATGACTCTTACATTTGCTGAATGCATAATGGTAAAAATGCCCAGTTCTAAGCTAGTTCTACCTTCCTATTTCTATTCAGATTGTGACTCATGATATATTTTTACACTTTACCAATTTATAATTAAATTTTGCTCTACCCTTTAAATTTGTAAAATCATAGTTTTCCTTTGAATGGATTGTACTACAAAGTTCTTTATGACAACAGACACAGTTCTAATTCACAGGATATTTAAGCTACTAGTAATGGTAAAATGAGTAATTTGGTTTTTATCAACTCTATCTTTCCATTTTTTAATGCAATGGTATTGCATTATACCCATGCTCTATTGGAGGTCCAGACTTGTCCTGACCTTTTGTTAGAACTACAACGATACCTTAGATCCACACGTTCCAGAATTTTCTATACTTTATGTTCTGCTTCATATATTTTGATGACTCTTCACAAAAGCAGCCAATGGGATTTTGTTCAATTCTTATTTTTGTGACTCTTCATGAAAACAGCCAATAGAGATTTTGTTCCATTCTTACTTTGATGACCTTTCACAGATTATCTAATGAGAAATTATTCTGATGACTCTTCACTCATCAGCCAATCGAAATTTGTTGATATTCTTGATGACTCTCTACAAATCAGCGAATGAGAATGAGGCTAGTCATCAAGTTCAAGCTGGTCATCAATTATTCCTATATATTCCATCTTCCCGCTTTCCTGTCATTAGTGGAAACACATTCACATTTACATATAAGTCAATACACTTGCACTCCATTATTTCTCTTGTTCTTTCTATTGCTGTTATTCATATTCCTTGTTCCAATCTTGTTTCTTTGATCCTTTTCTTTTTTTTTACAATTCTTGACACCTTTGTAGATAAAATTATGCAGTTTGTGAGGAATTAACCCGCGTTATGGGTTAATCCCTTATCTTTGTAGTTGCAGATATTTCTGGGTATCAAGAAATGTGTTTCACTGAAGAGTGTTCTCTTCATAAGAATGCTTTGTAGTAGCATTTCAGTTTCTAAGTCTGTTGTGTTTGAAAAGTGCTCTTACTTCTCACAGCACAGGTTGAGAATAATACATCCAATTCAAATTGTTATTCTCTTGTATTATTCTCTTACCTTTGCATCTTGACACAGTTATGCAACTTATTGTCCTATCTGATTTAAATAATGTTTGCAGTAACCACTAAAAAAATTCTACAAAATATCATAGATGCAGCTAGTAGAGAACTTGTTACACTTATTGCTAATCATTTGAGCTGATTTAGACTAAAAGGCTGACACAGGTAGGTAGTAATCTTTCAGCATTTTTCTTTCTTTCTTAGAGGTCTTGTTACTTGAATAAATTAATATTTCATTATAAACAGTACTTCAAAATTGTAGTATGTTGCTTGCAATTCAGCTCAAGATTTCATGAGCTTTAATAATCCATCATTCAGCATATGTGTACAAGTGTATATGATGACAGAAATATTGCACTTGACCTCATTGAAGTTGACATCAACTAACAAAATTTAATTAAATAACTGAAAAAGTCTAATGTTATGTTAAAAATTGAACTTTGTTGCAAAAAGATCAAGTTACTGGTGCATTGAAAATTTTGACCAAGGCAGTTTATTAGTTCATATCATCTAAGATTTACTTGTATGTTTTTAGGTCTAAGCACTAGTAGAAAAACTATCAACAAAGATTCCATCATTTTACAGGTGGTTATTATCATCCAGCTTTATCAGATACTACACAATATAAATATACTTGTATAGCCAGAAGGACAAAACAAAACAAGAGCACACAAAAGAAACATGCAAATGATTAGTATGTTAATAAGTACCATTATATTGTCAAAAATAAATCTCATCAATACTAATGTCATAGCTATTTTTAGTCAAGACAATTTAACTAAAACAAAATATGAAATCAAATAAGAATAACCAATAATGACAGCATAAATAATTCAAATCCTAACAAATTGTCACAAATCTGGAGCATAAAGAGTCTTAGAAAAATAGTTCAGTGGACACATTTGTTTCTTGAACCTGGATGAGCTCCATACTAAAGGTAGCTTTATAAAATTAAAGTATCGAAAGCAACGCGATAGGTAATGTTATCAGAAGACAGTTTGATAACTTGGTTGACATTCTCAAGTTCTTTTGCACAACTGTTAAAAAATTTGTTTGTTTTACAGTAGTGACTATTTAAGAACTATAAGTTAAAATAGATGAGCAATAAATGCTACAAACTCGTCAGTAAGTTGAGGGATATTGTAAACAATTGATTTGTCCTGCACCAAAAGTTCTTTTGTAAGTTTATAGGCTTGCCGAGTAATTTAGCAGGTCTATGAATTTTTAACTGCCTCTTAAAGATATTAGATTAGATTTCCAGTTATGCAAGTAAAACTTGTCCCTTGTATGAGCTGTTGCAGTTGGGCGAGTGATGAGGTCACAGTCTAGGAACGGGCATATAAATTAACAAACATTATGTAATCTAATATCTAAAAGTAACTTGCTGACTGGAATATACAAAATTTATTTATTATAGTTCAATTGAAGAAAAATATAGATGATCAATCAACAGAAATTACGCATGAAGTAAAATGATTCAGATAATTTCATAGCACTAATAAATTACTTGTGAGAAACAAATAAAAAACAAAACGATTAAAAATTTTTTCATAATTATTGGAAAAGAATCTGGGCTCAAATATTTCAAAAAGTAATACATAATAAACCCCCACAGTTCTCTAACCGAAATGGTTAGTTCTAAAAAAAGTTATTCTTTTCTCCAAAGAGAAATGAATTTTTTTACAACCACCAAATCCAAGCTAGTTTAGCAGTATTCCATCATTAGGTAATATTCACGGTCCAAAATTTCCCACCCACCAACCTGCAACAAAAAAATAGTGCCATTAATCTCTCATTCATATATAATATATATAGCATTAATTACGGATATTGTTTTGTATGCATTGCCACTGATCTAGGAACTTAAAGGATTATTTCTCAAAAGAGCAGCAAGGAAAATTCACCCTTGAGGTTTTAAAATCTAAGATTGGATTCGTATTAAAGATTGCATAAAATTTGCATCAATGTAGATAGCCATAGATCACTATCTTTTGTATTAGTAATGTACTGCAACAATTCATGCAAAGAAAC
Organism: Vaucheria bursata; assembly: GCA_032358265.1. Classification (NCBI taxonomy): domain Eukaryota; class Xanthophyceae; order Vaucheriales; family Vaucheriaceae; genus Vaucheria; species Vaucheria bursata. Next base: position 34,835 of record JAULBW010067237.1, read on the forward strand.
TTACAATATCTGCATCAAACGCAGAGAAAGCTGGCACCAGGAAACAAGCTAAGTAGACATTTGACCCTTCTTCAACCAGGGCAGTTTGGTCTGCAGTGAATATGATTTCGTTGTACGTCCAGTAGTCATCTGGCATGTTGTCCCAATCTTTAGTCACGGGGTTCGCCGTAAGCCCATATACATTGGATTCAGTTACATATACATCGTACGCACCTGCAATATATATTAAGAAAATTAAATGGACGAAGAATCTCACTGGAAATTGATAAATATCTCATAGACTAGTAATTTCAAATATTTCTCTTATGGCGGTGTCATTGCATAGATGCGTCCAGTTTTAAATAAGAGCGAAATAATGCTGGTTCAATAATTGTAAGAGATTAGAGCTTTATTGAGAAAAAGTATTAAGATTGAAATGAATTTAAAAAACAATACTCTTACCAAGGTAGACATCGCCTCCAGTACCAATTTGTAAGTTACAATGAAGATCAGCCGTAGCTTCACTTTCGAGATGAGTATCAACCTGTACCACCCACTCCGCTCCAGGGTTGAAACACTCAGGAATTATGGTCCATTCAATACCATCTTGTTTCCCAGTTGGTGGGAGGTTCCATAACCTCATATCTCCTGTGTCTTCACAGTCTTCTTCGGGATTGAGTGGTTGAGTATAGTCAGGCTGTCCAGGTACTCCTGCCTCGGCGATCATATTGGGAAATATATCTTCAAGGTACTCGGGAGGGGTTCCGTGGTTTGTCTGTAAATTATTCCACAAATAAATGTCATGGCTTGGTTAGAGCATATACAATCAATTTTGTTCAAAATTGAAAAAGGTCAAGGTATATCCTACATTGTCAAACTGATTGTACTACTAGATAGATATACTGAAGATTGTACGATATATCAAATTGAAAGTGAAATAATGTGCAGGAGAGATAAATCAATAAATTGCACACGGACTAATAGAAAGTAAATGACTTACCAAAGCATAGAATTTCCACATGACATCGTACATACCATCGATTGGTTTGGCATCAAATGTATATTCGAATGTAACTTCGGCACATTGGGATCGTTCATTCACAATTCCAGTACCGATTCCACCATAATATTCTTTAGTCCTCTCGTCAAGAAGAGCCATAGTTAAATGCCACTTACGAGGTCTTTGAAGGCAGAACCTCACAGTAATGTGAAATGTATTGCCCTCCTGTACGCTTTGGGGCATACACATGACTTCCATGCATGAACCAGGCTTTACACCTATTAAAATTGGTATGAGAATGAATTACGTAAACGGCTATAATGATGCAAGTACATATGATATGCCAGTTTATAAATATTTAATACAGAATTGGAACATCACCAATGAGAGTTTCGAGGAAACACCGAGTATATGCAGCAAATTCGTTATGAATTATTGATTCTTCCATTGTAAGCACTGTCTAGAAGTAAATCAAAATTATTAACTACTAGGAACCTACCAGGTGGCTTCACTGTTTGAACGCATCTTTCATCTTCGGGAATATCGAGAGACATCGTGGGAGCCATTGTATACACAAAGGCGGGGGACATCGTAGGTGCGATCGTAGGTGCCATTGTAGTTAATCCTGTGGGAAAGTTGTTTTCTGCAGGTAACGATCGTATCGAGTTCCGTCCCAATGCGCAAGCCATTGTTGCCAACAATGCTACGCCATTAAGAATCTTGTTCATCTTTGGATGGGAGATAGAAATTAAGGATAATTAAGAGGTAAGGAAAGGTAGAGACTAGAATGAATTTCAGTTTGTGTTGAATATTTTATAAATATGACTCTATGTACATAGGTAAAAACACGCGTTAATTGTTTGTCCGGGCACTTTATATTTCAACCAGCCGTTGACGATAATTGCCTAATATATGAGTTTCTTTAAAACCAAAGGTCAGTCTAGAAGAAATTGAAATCGCAAGAATTTTTTTAGCGAGTAATTCCAGGTAATCTCTAGTATTGCTGACGCATAACTTGCTTTTTAAATGAGTTGACCAACGAGAAAAGTTTCAGTGGACCTTAGAAAAAATTATACGTTTCCTTCGGAATAAAATATATAATCTAACGTTACCGTATCCTCCAACTGAATCTTGATTTTTTTGTATCACGTCGTAGCAATGAACCCCAAGAAATAAGTCTGAACATTTTTCAAGTAATCTTATTATACGAATAGAAATTCACGGAATATCCATCGTTAATGGATATATAGAATTTGAAAGGTCTACCGAAAATAGGGCTCTGGTCGACTCAAATTTAGATGCCGTCTCGCACATTAAGTTCGAGACCTCTCGCTTGCCCCCGGGAAAGGCTTGGTGACAAGGGTGAGCACAGATGTAAAAAATGCTAAAGCAAAGAATGCACCACCAACTACATCTTGTGTGTAAAATTTTACATTCCATACATAGGGTAATATATCATAAAGTATACCTGTACATTAGGATGCACTAGGGAGTACACTAAGTACTAGATTAAAATTTGTCATACCTAAAAGAGTGTTTTCATGCATTGTACACATCAGAATGTTATGCTCTCTACATTAAAAGAGCTCTTTTGTCTGTTGCATCTAATGCTATTAACAAATCTCTCCACAGATAATTACATACTGCCATGTCTGCTATAAAACCATCTCTACACAAAAGTGCTTAAAATAAATCATGTGTGAGAATGTATAGTACATAATAGAATGTCTTTGAGACATGAAATGCTTAGCGTTAGGAATCAATATATTAAAGACTATGCATACAACCAATAATAAACATCACCAGAAGTCCAAAGAAGACACACACAGCCAATAATGCATTAATCCCTATTCATGCGTTGCCAAGAATGAATCTTGTCAACACAATACTACTTAAGAGTACATGCATATGAGAACACACTAATGAGAACATTCTTTAAGAGAACATACTTTACAAGAATACACATATAAGACAAATTAAGTCTATAGAGTCACAGTTCAATAACAGATCACAGTGAAACAGATCAGATCCTGACACTTAGTATCACAGTACTTGTACTAACTTTTGCATGTTCATATATATATATATACATATGTATATATATTTATTATAGGTGCATGAAAAGACTCACAAAAGCACTAGACAAAGAAAAGTATTGTAATGCTTGCTTTGATCAATTTTTTTGTTTTGCTGATTATATCCCTTTGAGTGTGAGGATTGGTGTAATTGCATAGGTTAGTATGATAGTATTTGGAAATGTCAGGATTTGAACTCAAGATCTTAGTACCAAAAGTTGTTTCTTATGCCATTCAACCATCAACTCTTACAAATAAGAAATTCAGGATATCTATTATCTTGGAACAAGGCAAGTTTCCAGATACCTAGTTCACTCATTGTGTGATTTCTGTAAATAACCTTTTATTCGAAATATGTATGAGATAATTAAGTGAAACATTTTTGTCTCCATGTTTACATATCCAATAGGTTGAAAAGTTGCCTGTCTTCAATGCATCATGATGCCTTTACCAACAGAATGTTGAGTTTCACTTGATTTAGCCATAAAAGCTAAGAAGATTGAATTAAGTCAATTTATATAACTGGGCATATATCTGTTGAAGGTTACATGTAAATTTGTAGAAATTGCAATGTATGTATTGAATGTAATGAAAAAATGATGAATAGATGCCATGCAATGAAGAACTGTTTCACTAAAAAAATTTCATCCGTCCAACATTAATATACATCACCATTTCAACCTTTTCCCTGAAAAAAGCCCAATAATTTTTGGTTGTAACTACTACATGGCAAATTTCTCAACTTCATTTGCAATAAATAATGAAATTTGTGTTTCAGATATGTAACATCATCACTTGCAACAGTTATAGATAATATTGCCAATGCTAGACTTTTACTTACTCTTGGAAATCCAACAACTACTGATGCCACTTCATATTTGCCATCTTAGCTTGATTTAAACCTTTTAATTTTATTTTCTGTTGGTAGCACAGCAGTTTACTCACTATAGTGCTAGGAATTGACTTGTTCATGCTGTTATCTGTTTGCTTATTACTTTTCCAAATTCAATTATATTCAACCTGTGAAAAAATGACTTGTTTATTTTAGTGTTGACAAGACTTACTATTGATGACACATGTTTTGATGAACCAAATATATACTTATCTGTGTAATGTATTCTGTTTCAGTCTTATTTGACTTACGCATTATAGATGTACTTGTCAGGATCTGATCTGTTTCGCCGTGATCTGTTATCGAACTGTGACACTATGGACTTAATTCGTCTAATATGTG
>JAULBW010067248.1:0-39055 GCA_032358265.1 Vaucheria bursata
CAACGGAGAGGCCCAACCGGGGCCACGAGGAGGTACCAGATGAAGAACCTGAGCACGACGGTCGCCGTGTACGACGACATGGACATCGCGCGAACGGACTGGGGCGCGCTCGAGGCGGCATCACAGGACGGTCGTGTCGACCTGGCGGATGCCGCGCTCGTCACGCACGACGACGAGAAGGTGAACACCGTCGAGCGGCAGTCGCATCACGGCTGGGGCAAGGGTGCTGTAGCCGGTGCCGTCGTGGGGATCCTGTTCCCACCGGCGCTGATCGGCTCAGCGTTGGTCGGCGCAGGCGGCGGCGGGCTCATTGCGCGCCTGAACCGCAGCCTCGATCGCGGCGACATCAAGGACCTGGGCGATGTCATGGACTCCGGCGAGATCGCGCTGGTCGCGGTGACGAGCCAGGACACGGCACCGACTGCTGCGGGCCTCTTGGTCGGCGCGAAGCGCGTAGAGACCAAGGACAGCTCGACGGCCGAGGACGTCATGGCCGCGATGCCAGCGGAGACCGCCGCGACGCCGTCGTAGCGGCGCTGGTTCAGTCCTCGATGGTGTAGCGGTAGACGTTGGTTTCGCGCGGGACGAAACCGAGCCGTTGATAGAGCCGGTTCGCCGCTTCGCGCGACGGCCGCGACGTGAGATCGACGGTCTTGGCGCCGGCCTTCTGCGCGTGCTCGATGGCCGCGCGGTTCAGCTGCTCGGCGACGCCCTTGCCCCGCGCGGCCTCGTCGACGACGACGTCTTCGATCCAGGCCCGCAGCCCGGTGGGGATGCGGAACAGCGCGAGGGTCAACGACCCGACGACCTCGCCCCGATCGCGTGCCACGAAGAGAGCCGTGGAGCGGGACGTCACGATGGCGGCCAGCTCGCGCTCGGTCGGGGGCGGGCTCGACGACGACAGCTGCGGGATGAGTCGGGCGAACGCTCCGACCAGCTCGTCGTCGACCTTCGTCACCTCTTCGATCTGGATCATGCGCTGGTCAGCATACGGGCTCGCCTGTGGCGCCCGGTCAGGGGGTGGCGCCGCTACCGTTCTGACGGATGCAGCATCCGCCCCAGGGGAACCACGTCCGATGGCTGCGGTCGCCCCGGCTCGAACGACCCATCCTCCTCGCCGCGTTCGAGGGCTGGAACGACGCCGGTGACGCCGCCAGCACCGCCGTGCGCCACATCCGCGACCGCGCCATGGCGCAGCCCTTCGCGGAGGTCGATCCCGAGGAGTTCTTCGACTTCACGAGCACGCGGCCGTCCATCGAGATCCTCGACGGCAACGCCCGGCGGCTCAGCTGGCCGTCGACCGAGCTCGCGGCCAACGACATCCTCGGGCGCGGCGACATCGTGACGCTGCTCGGGAGCGAGCCGCAGCTGAAGTGGCGCACCTTCTGCGAGGAGATCATCACCGTGGCGCGAGCGGTCGACGCCCGGCTCGTCGTCGTCCTCGGCGCCCTCCTCGCGGAGGTCGCCCACACGCGGCCCACCGAGGTTTTCGGCACGACCTACGACGTCGAGCTCGCCGACGATCTCGGGCTCGACGCGTCGAGCTACGAGGGGCCGACCGGCATCGTCGGCGTGCTGCACGCCGCGTGCCTCGACGCCGGCATCCCGTCCGTCTCGCTGTGGGCCAGCGTGCCGAGCTACGTGCCCGGCGCACCGTCGCCCAAGGCCGCGCTCGCGCTCGTCGAGGCCGCGGCCGACCTCCTGCCGGTCGACATCCCCGTGACGGATCTCGAGATCGCCTCGGCCGCGTACGAGCGCCAGGTGACCCGCCTCGTGTCCGAGGACGAAGAGACCGCGACCTACGTCTCCCAACTCGAGAGCCGCTTCGACGATCCCGAGGAAGAGGACGAGGAGCTCGACGCCGAGGTACTCGTCGAAGAGGTCGAGCAGTTCCTCCGCAACCAGGAGTAGGCGCGCTCGCTATCGCACGGTGGCGAAGGAGGCGCGGACCTCCTCCGAGAAGACCTGCGGCTCCTCCCACGCGGCGAAGTGTCCACCACGGTCGGCCTCGTTGAAGTAGGCGAGGCCGGGGTAGACCGCCTCGACCCAGCTGCGCGGGGAGGCCCAGATCTCGCCGGGGAACGCCGTGAAGCCGACCGGAACCGACACCGGCGGAGGCGGCTGGCCGCTCGCGAGCGCGGCGGCCAACGCTCGTGCGTCTTCCCAGTACGACCGGGCCGCCGACACCGCGGTGCCGGTCAGCCAGTACAGCGTGATGTTGTCGAGAACGTTGTTCCGAGTGAGATTGCCGACGGGCTCGCCGTCGACGAACGCGCGGGAGATCTTGTAGTAGCTGTCCGTGTCGTGGTCGAGCATCCAGGCCGCCAGCGCGACGGGTGAATCCACCAGGGCGGCGCCGATCGTCTGTGGCCGCGTTGCCATCTCGAGGAAGTAGCCGAAGCCGTCCTGCCTGAACATCGCGACCGCCTCGGCCGCGACGCGTTCCTGCTCGGATTCCTTCGGCAGGTGATCCCCGATCGCGAGCACGGCCGTGAGCAGGTTCAGGTGGTACCCGACCAACCCCTCGACCGACTGGCGGCCCATCAGATCCGTGACGAGGGCGCCCACGTCGCCGCCCTGGGCGACGTAGCGGTCGTAGCCGAGGCGTTGCATCAGCACCGCCCACGCGCGGGCGGTGCGGCCGGCGTCCCAGCCGAGCTCCATGGGCTCACCGGAGAACCCGTAGCCGGGCAGTGAAGGCAGCACGAGGTGGAACGCCTCGTCGGCGCGGCCACCGTGCGCGGTCGGATCGGTGAGCGGGCCCACCGTCTCGAGCAGCTCGATCACCGAGCCGGGCCAGCCGTGCGTCATGATCATCGGCAGCGCGTCCTCGTGTGCCGACCGCACGTGGATGAAGTGGATGTCCACGCCGTCGATCTGTGTCGTGAACTGTGGCAGCGCGTTCAGCCTCGCCTCGCCGCGGCGCCAGTCGTAGTCGTTCGCCCAGTAGCGCGCGAGCGCCTGGATCGTCGCCAACTGCACACCCTGGGACCTGTCGCTGACGAGTTCCTTGCGCGGCCAGCGCGTCGCCGCGATGCGTCGGCGCAGATCCGTGAGCGCCTCGTCGGGGACGTCGACTCGGAACGGTTTGATGCTGGTGTCGTCCGTCGCCGTGCTGCTTCGCGGCTGCGTGGTCGTGCTCGCGTCCGTCAAGATGCCTCCACTGTTCGGGTGGACTTCGATGCTGCGTCGAAGGTGAGCGGGGGTCGCATCCCCCTGGCCGGGTGTCTTGCACTGCCTGCTCGCGCATCGCGGGCGGCCGGTTCGGGTACGTCCTCAGCCACCGGTGAGGAGCCGCCCATGGTTGGAACATCCGTCAGCCCGACAACCGATCGATTGCTCGGCATCTACGTCAACGACCACCGCGCGGGTTCCGCGGCAGGGATCGCGCTGGCGAAGCGTTGCCAGCGCGAGAACGAAGGAACGCCGCTGGGCGAGGTCCTGGCGATGATCGTCCCCGAGCTCGAAGAGGACGCCGCGACCCTGAACCAGATCGCCGAGGTGCTGGGAGTGCGATCCGACCCGGTCAAGCTCGGCGCGGCGAGGGCGGGCGAGGTCCTCAGCCGGCTGAAGTTGAACGGCCAGTTCCGTGGCTACTCACCACTCAGCCGACTCCTCGAGGTCGAGGCGCTGCTGACCGGCATCGAGGGCAAGCGGCTGCTGTGGCGAGCGCTCAAGGCGGCGCACCGACCCGAGCTTGCCCGGTTCGACTTCAACGAGCTGGCGCAGCGAGCCACCGATCAGCGCGATCGGCTCAAACCCCACCATCGGTCCGCCGCGCAACAGGCCATCGCCGCCACGAACGACCACCCGGGTGACGACGACACGACGGGCTGACGCGTCGTGCAGCGGCATGCCCGCGCGGCGCGTCGGGTAACGCGCGGGCATGACCATCAAGGACCCGAGGGAAGATGCTTCCACCACCGAAGGTTCCGAGCACGACGTCGTCGACCAGGGTCAACGTTCATTGACGGAAGACGGCGTGGAACTGCCGCTGACCGAAGCGTCCGAGGCAGACCTGCTCGACCAGGCACGGGTGGTCCTGCCGGCCGGTGCCTTCGACGAACCGACCATCGCCGCGGACGTCCCGCAGGCCGATGCGCTGGACCAGGCTCGGTCCGTCCTGTTCGACGAGGACGACGAACGCTGAGGACGAAGCCGTCCCCTCCGGCGGGCGGAGGAAGGGCGTCACCGCGATCTCCCCGTGCCCAGCGCGACATCCGGCGCACGCTCACCGGTGCGGCGGCTCCGCGCTCGCCTCCGGTGGGGTGAGGTCGATCCACAAGGTGCGCCCGTCGTCCTCGATGCGCTCGACCCCCCAGGCCGCGGCGACCCCGCTGACCACCGCGCGCGCGGCCGGGGTGTGCGCGGCGTCGAGGTCGACGATCCGCCGATCGCGGTCACGCACCTCGACCCGGGCTTCGCCGCTCGGCAGCCGGCGAACGGTCACGGTGACGGTCGGCTGATCGGCGTGGATGATCGCCTGGGCAACCGCGTCGCCGCTCGACCCTTGGACGCGATCACGTAGGTCGATGCCCCAGTCGGTCATGACGTCGTGGACGAACTGACGGGCCAGGACCGGCGCTTCGGGGGTCGCAACGAGGCCGAGCGAGCGGCTCGGATATCGGTCGGACGGCACGTTCGGTCCCCCTCCCCAGTCACGACCGATGGGTGACGTATCGGCGGGCGGCCCGTGTTCCTTGAGCCGCGAGGGGTGACGCGATCCACCGGTGGCCAGCCCCCGCGAGGAATCCTCCGGGTGGTCCAATCCAAGGCCGCGCGCGGCGCCGAACAGGTCCCGGGAAGCCGCGCATGGGCGTCGGTTCATGCCTTGACTTCCCGGCCCCTGCGCCGGCCACCCCCGGCGCAGGGGCTGATCCCCCGCCGGGCGCTCGTTCAGCGGATGGCGGCGCGGACGCGGACGAATTCGCCGCTGGTGTCCGTGAGTATCTGCTCGATCGCGGCGAGCAGCTGGGAGTCGGCGTCGACGACGTCCAGGCCGCAGAGGCGCCAGCTGCGCCGCGCCGAAGGCCGCACGTACGTGATCCGCACCCGACCCCGGCCGCCGCACAGGTCGATCGGCACCTCGAGACCCTCGCGCAGCGCACGCGAGCGCGGCACCAGCGCCAGGAGACCGCCCCGTGACACGTTGATGACGGTGGCCGCGACCATCGAGTCGACCTCGACCGTCGCCTTGGCGCCGAGGCCCCAACCCATCTCGATGCCGTCGACCGCCACACGGTCGTCGAGGCGTCGATCCGCCGGGTGTCCGGGCAGACGAGGATCCATACGTCAGAGATCGGCCCGAAGGGGCCCCGACCTGAGGGTTTTCGCGGGCGGGCCGCGGCGCGTGTCCAGGGACGCATCGATCCACGCCGCGATGTCCGCCACGACCGCCGGGCCGATCGGCTCGTTGTGGAGCTCGTGGCGATACCCGGGGTACACGTGGCGCTCGACGCCGGCCAGCGCCGCCAGCGGCTCGGACGAGCGCGTCGGCACCAGGCGATCGTCGCCGCCGTGCACCACGAACGTCGGCACGTCCAGCTCCTCGAGGTGCGCCCCCGCCCAGTGACCCGCGCGCAGCAGCTCCGCGCCGAGCGCCGGCGTCGTCACGCGCACGTTCTCGGCGTCGGCGAAGTACGCCTCGCCGACGGACGGATCCGTCGCCAGCGCGCTCCCGGCGATCGGTGAGGGCACGGCGATGCGAGGCGCGACGCGCGCCAACACCGGCGCCGCCCGCCGGAGGGACGCAGGGATGCCAGTCGCGAGTGCCGGACCGCTGAGCACCAGCAGGTCGGGCCGGGGCTCGCGATGCTCGAGCACCGTCAGCAGCGCCACGAGCCCGCCCATCGAGTGGCCGTAGAGCACCGTCGGCAAACCGAGCCGGCGCACCTCGACCAGCTGGTCCTGCACGTCGTCGACGTACTCGTCGAAGCGACGGACGTGCGCGCGCCGACCGCCCGAGCCGCCGAAGCCGACCAGGTCGATGGCGACGACGTCGATGCCGACGCCGTTGAAGCCGGCCGCGACCGACGCGTAGCGACCGCTGTGCTCGCCGATGCCGTGCACCAGCAGCAGCGCCGCCCGCGGCCGCGGCGTGCGCCAGTGGCGGCGCAACTGGACGACACCCGCACGCGTGAGGCCGTGGTCGACGACCTCGTTCACGCCGACGCGCTCATGGTCGGCGTTCGTCGGAGGTCCCACGCCAGACCGGTGAACGCGGCAGGTCGAACCGCGTGTCGCCGAGATCGCCCCGGATCGCCGCGAACGCGAGCTCGGTCCAGGAGTCGCCACCGGCGAGCGGCGTGGGGAGCGCTTCCTCCGCGAAGAAGCCCACCGACAAGCACTCGAGCGGGTGCGGCTCGAGGGTGCCGCCGACGGCGCGGCAGAGGAAGACCAGCGAGTAGAGCGGCGTGCGCGTGAACCCCTGGCGCAGCCCGTCCAGAACGGCGATGAACCGCACGACCTCGCACTCGATGCCGGTCTCCTCGTGCACCTCCTTGACCGCGACCTCCGACGCCGAGTAGCCGACGTCGGCCCAGCCGGTCGGGTAGAGCCAGACGCCCGAGTCCCGCCGTTGCACCAGGAGCAACTCGCCCGCGTCGTTGTGCACGACGGCGCCGATCGCCGCCTTCGGCGTCACGTAGCCGGCGACCCCGTCGCCGACCTGCTTCATCCACTCCTCGACGAGGTCGTCCGCGCTCGTGGCGCCCGTGGCGGTGGCGCGGATCTCCGCGGCGACCGCGAGCACCTCCTCGAATCGCTCGCGCTCGTAGAGGTTCGACGTGAAACCGAGGCCGGTGCGGGCGATGCCCGCCAGCGCCTCGCTCCACCGCAGCAGATCACGTTCCGAAGGCACGGCCGCAGGCTAAGGCGTGCGGGCGGTTCCGTGACGCTCGGCCATGGGTGAGAACGGCCAGGGCGTGGTAATCGAGAAGCGATGGCACACCAGCTGTCTCGCACCGCGTGAGCGGGCGGTTCGGCGGGAGGTAGGTCGATGGTGATCGAACGCGTCGTGGGGGAAGCCGTCGACGAGCTCTCGGGGCAGTCGAAGCGCAAATGGGGCCTGATGCTGTTCATGTTCGCCCTCGGCGCGGCCACGCTCGCCGTGCTGTTGGTGCGGGCGACCAAGGGCGCCGCGACCGGAACCGACCCGGAAATGGAGACGACAGCTTCCGCCGGGGGCGCAGACGCGCCGCGCCCCTCCGAACCGTCGTCATCGCACGACTGGTCGTACCGCCGAGCCCAGCTCGCGCATTCCGACGCGACGATGCGCGCACGAGTGGGCCAGGCCGCGAGTCACCTGCATCCCCGTCGATTCGGACGGAAGAACGACGCGGCCGCTGAGATCGACAAGGGCGCGGCGGCCGCCGATCAGCCGGTGCGCGCGTCGTAGGCCTCGAGCTGCTCGACGCTCGGCGGCAACGGGCCTCCGAAGAAGACGCCGCAGTAGCCCACCGCGAGCAAGGCGCGCGAGCTCGGTACGCAACGGCGCGCCACCGAACGGGCCCGGCACGAGACGACCCACCGCCGGTCGTGACGACGGAGGTCTCGGTAGAACACGTCGAACTGGGGATCGGCCGCGGACTCGGCCGGCCGTCGTCTGCGGAACGTGATCATTGCGCCTCCAAGAGGAAGACCCCGCGTGCGACCGCGCCGGTGTGCATGTCGTCGACGGCCTCGTCCCACTGCTCGAGCGAGTACGTCTTCGTCACCATCTCGTCGAGCTTGAAGCGACCCTTCGCGTACAGGTCGAGGACGAGTGGGATGTCGCGATGTGGACGGGCCGAGCCGTAGCGCGCCCCGATGACCTTGCGGTCGAGGTGCACGAGGTGGTTCACCGGCACCGAGACCTCGGTGCCCTGCGCCGGCACACCGATCGCGACGGCCGCGCCGCCCCACTCGAGCGAATCGACGGCCGCGCGCAGCGCCGCCGGATGGCCCGAGCACTCGAATGCCCAGTCGACGCCCCCGGCCGAGAACGGACCGGACGGCGCGCCGGGACGGAACGGCACGAGGTCACGGAGCCGGTCCGCGACGCCGTCTCCCCCGAGCACGAAGTCGGTGGCCCCGAAACGCCGCGCGATCGCCTCCTTCTCGGCGACCGTGTCGACCGCGATCACGCGGGAGGCGCCTGCGACGACGAGCGCCTGGATCGCGCTCAGCCCGACGCCGCCGACGCCGAACACCGCGGCGGTGTCGCCACGTTGCACGTTCGCGACGTTCCAGACCGAGCCCGCGCCGGTCAGCACGCCGCAGGCGATCAGGCACGCTGATCGCAGCGGGACCGCCGGATCGATCGGCACCGCTTGGATCTCGTGGATCACCGTGCGCTCCGCGAGCGTGGAGCTCGCGGCGAAGTTCGAGCACGGCTCCCCGCGCAGCGTGAAGGGTTGGGAGCGGTTGCCGATCGACTGCCGGCATCGCGTGGGCACGCCCGTGTTGCACATGCGGCAGCGGCCGCAGCTCGCGATCGTGGAGATGACGACGTGGTCGCCGGGCCGCACCGTCGTGACCGCGTCGCCGACGCGCTCGACGATCCCGGCGCCCTCGTGTCCGAGCACCGCGGGCGCCGACCAGGGGATCGTGCCGTCGATCACCGACACGTCGGTGTGGCACAGCCCCGCGGCCACGACGCGTACGAGCACCTCGTCGGCGCCCGGTTCACGCACCTCGAGCTCGTCGGTCAGCTCTGCCTTGCCGGGGCCGGTGTAGACGATGCCGCGCATGGCGCCCATCGCCATCACGAGATCCCGTACAGGCGCGCCGCGTTGTCCCAGAGGATCAGCGAGCGATCGGCTTCGGACAGCGCGGCGAGACCGGACTCGGCGATCGCCTGGCGCGAATGGGGCCACGTGCTGTCCCCGTGTGGGTAGTCCGACGCCCACATCACGTTGGCGGCGCCGACGTGGTGCAGCAGCTCGAGCCCGAGGTGGTCCTCCTCGTACGTCAGGAACACCTGGCGCCGGAAGTACTCGCGTGGCCGTTCCGCGAGCACGACATCGCGCGTGACGCTGCGGTACTTCTCGTGCTCGTGGTCCAGGCGCTCGAGCACGTACGGGACCCAGCCGAGGCCCGCTTCGCCGAACACGACGCGGACGTTCGGGTGTCGTTCGAGGATGCCCGACATGATCATCCCGGCGAGCACCTCGTCGAGCTGCAGCGGCGCAACCGCGACCCCGGCCGTCATCCGCCAGCTGCCAGGACGGACACGGATGCTGTGGAGTCCTGCGCCGAGGTGGAAGCTGATCGGCATCCCGATCTCGTCGGCCACCGCCCAGAAGCTCGCCCACCCGTCCTCGAACGGTGGCTCCGGCGCGTCGAAGGCGCCGAGCAGCGCGCCACGATGGCCGATCGCGGCGACGCGCTCCATCTCGAGGCGCGCGGCCTCGGGGCTGTGGCTCGGCAGCAGGGCCAGCACGACGAGGCGATCCGGCGAGGTTGCGTTGAACTCCGCCGCCCAGTCGTTGTAGGCGCGCATGCACACGGCCCGCACTTCGTGATCGGGCACGGGCAGCCCGAGCGGCGGCCCGTAGATGACCTGGCAGTACACGCCGTCGCGGTCCATGTCCCCCAAGCGATCTTGCGCGCGCCCGGGCCGGAAGCCGAGATCGTCGTGTGTGATCAGGCCCTTGCCCCGGCGACCGCTCGGTCCGACGAGCGCGTCACCGACGGCCCACATCGGTCCGTCGGAGCGGTCCACGACTCGTGGGACCTGATCGCGCAGCGACACGGGTGCGCGCTCGGTGAAGAGATCCGGCGGCAGGACGTTCACGTCCATGTGGTCGTCGGCCGAGATGATGCGGTCGGGCAAGGCGATCGCCACGAAGGCCCCCCTTCGATCTGCCTGGACGCAGGCTACCAAGCAAGCGCTTGTCCCACTAGTCCTGATGTGTACGGCCGGCGGCGTCAGCAGCTCGGATCGCCTGCCAGACGCGCTCCGGCGTCATCGGCAGGTCGACGTGCGCCACGCCGAGCGGCGCCAGCGCGTCGCACACCGCGTTCTGGATCGCCGCGACCGCGCCGATCGTGCCGGATTCCCCGATGCCCTTCGCGCCCAACGGGTTCGACGGCGCAGGGGTCTCCGACAGGTACGTCTCGAACGAGGGCACCTCGGCCGCGGAGGGAAGCGCGTACTCCGCGAGGTTCGTGGTGAGCGGCGTGCCGCGTTCGTCGTACACGACCTCCTCGTACAGCGCCTCGCCCACACCGTTCGCGATCCCGCCGTGGACCTGCCCCTCGGCGATCGTGCGGTTCAGCAACACTCCGGCATCGTCGACCGCGACGTGGCGCAGGAGCTGCACGCGACCGGTCTCCTCGTCGACCTCGACCACCGACACGTGGCAGCCGAAGGGGAAGGTCATCGCGCCGGTGAACATCGCGTCCTCGCGCAGGAGACCGCCCGTGGCCGCGCGCGCGACGTCCGCCCAGCCGAGCGACACCGACGGGGCCCCCGCGACGGAGAACCGGCCCGAGCGCGCATCGAACACCACGTCGACGTCGCTTGCCTCGAGCGCGCCCGCGGCGACCGCGGACGCGCGTCGGATGAGCCCTTCGCACGCGGTCACCAGCGCGGATCCGGCGAGCTGCGTGGAGCGAGATGCGAATGTGCCCAGCCCGGCGAGCACGACGTCGGTGTCGCCGTGAGCCACCACGACGCGATCGGCCGGAACCCCCAACCGAGCACCGACGATGGCGGTCCACGTCGTGACGTGCCCTTGCCCGTGAGGGCTCGCCCCGGGCGCGACCGTCACCGTTCCGTCCGCGTCGACCGTCAGCGTCGCGAACTCCATCGCCGGCCCGGCCGCCGTCGATTCGACGTACGTGGCCACGCCGATGCCGAGGTGCATGGTGCCGCCGAGCGATCGACGCGTGGCCTGTTCGCGGCGGACCTCGTCGATGCCCACCATCTCGCATGCGTGACGCAGCGCGGCTGCGTAGTCGCCGGAGTCGTAGACCGTGCCGATTGCGGTCTCGTACGGCATGGCCTCGGGCGGCACCAGGTTCCGCAGCCGGACCGTCACCGGATCCACGTCGAGCACTCGAGCGAAGTGGTCGACGGCGCGCTCGATCGCGCAGGTCGCCTCGGGACGCCCCGTGCCGCGGTATGCGGAGACCGGGGTGGTGGTCGTGAGGAATGCCCGCGCATTCGCGCCGGCGCGCTCGATGCGGTACACGCCAGTCGTCATGCGGACCGTCGCCTCCGGTGCGTACGCGCCGAGCGACGCATAGGCACCAGCGTCCTGCACGACGTCGAGGTGGTAGGCGGCGATCGTGCCGTCACGAGAGCCGCCGATCGTCGCGATCTGCCGCTGACCGCGACCGTGGTGGAGCCCCACCATGCTCTCGGCCCGGCTCTCGCTCCAGCGCACCGGCCGACCGAGCCGTCGCGCGGCCCAGGCCACCATCACGTCCTCGGGGTAGTTCGAGAACTTCGGGCCGAACCCGCCACCGACGTCGGGCGCAACGACGCGCACCGCGCCGTCGTCGCACCCGAACATCGCGACCAGCACCCGCTTCACGCTGTGCGGGCCCTGCGTCGAGACCCAGTGGTGCAGGCGACCGTCATGCCACGCCGACGCCGCGGCGCGCGGCTCCATGGGACACGCGGCGACTCGCGGGTGGCGCATCTCGAGCGACACGACCACGTCGCAGTCCGAGAACATCGCCGCCGCGTCGACCTCCCCCGCGGTCACGTGGTTGGCCACGTTCGTCGACCCGGCTCTCGCCACGACGACCGCCCCCAGCTCCGAGTCGTCGAGGCGGATGACCGGCGCGAGCTCCTCGAGCGCCACATCCACCAGCTCGGCGGCGTCGGCGGCCAGCGCCGGTGTCTCCGCGATCACCGCCGCGACGGGCTCCCCCACGTAGCGAACGCGGCCCGTCGCCAGCACGAGCGGCGAGAACGCAACGTCGAAGCGCGGCAGCACGGGCGGCATCGGACCGAGGTCGACATCAGCGCCCGTGAACACCGCAACGACGCCCGGACACGCGAGCGCGGCTGACGTCTCGATGCCTGCGATGTCGGCGTGCGCCATGTGTGAGCGGACGAAGTGCACCCAGAGTGCGCCGTCGAGGAGCCGGTCGCGCACGTCGGCGACGTAGGTGCCGCCGGTCGTGAGCAGCGGGCCGTCCTCGAGCCGCCGCCCGTCTCCGTTCACGACCCGAGACGCTCGATGATCGTCACGTTGGCTTGGCCGCCGCCCTCGCAGATCGTCTCCAGGCCGTACCGACCGCCGGTGCGCTCCAGCTCGTTGAGCAAGGTCGCCATCAGCTTGGCGCCCGTCGCGCCGATCGGATGGCCGAGCGCGATCGCGCCGCCGTTCACGTTGACCCGCTCGTGAGGGATGCTCGTCTCACGCATCCATGCCAGCGGGACGGACGCGAACGCCTCGTTGATCTCGACGAGGTCGATCTCGTCGGCCGACAAGCCCGTGCGCTCGAGGGCACGCCTCGTCGCCGGGATCGGTGCCGTCAGCATCTCGATGGGGCTCGCCGCCGCGAGGCCGATGTGGTGGATCCGAGCCCGCGGTCGGAGACCGTGCGCACGCAGCGCGCGTTCGGAGCAGACGAGCACCGCCGCGGCGGCGTCGGAGATCTGCGACGCGAGCGCGGCGGTGACACGACCGCCCTCGCGCAGCGGTGCGAGCGATCGGATCTTCGCCAGGTCGGGTTCGCGTGGGCCCTCGTCCACCTTCGCGTCACCGATCGCGACGATCTCGCCGTCGAAGCGGCCTTCCGCGATGGCCTGGATGGCCCGGCGATGCGATTCTGCGGCATAGACCTCCATCTCCTCGCGCGTGACGCCCCAACGCTCCGCGACCAGGTCCGCGGCGCGGAACTGCGACACCTCCTCGCCGCCGTAGCGCTGCGCCCATCCCTCGCAGCCGACGAACGGGTCGACGAACCCGAACTGGTCCGCAACCGTCATCGCAGCGCTGATCGGGATCATGCTCATGTTCTGCACGCCCCCCGCGATCACGATGTCCTGCGTGCCGCTCATCACCGCTTGCGCGGCGAAGTGCACCGCCTGCTGGGAGGAGCCGCACTGCCGATCGACGGTCGTACCCGGCACGTGCTCGGGCAGGCCCGCGGCGAGCCAGCACGTGCGTGCGATGTCACCGGATTGTGGGCCGATCGTGTCGCAGCAACCGAAGACGACGTCGTCGACCGCCCCGGGATCGAAGTCGTTGCGCGTCACGATCGCGTTCAGGACATGGGCGCCGAGATCGCCGGGATGGATGCCCCGCAGTGCTCCGTTGCGCTTCCCCACCGGTGTACGCACAGCGTCCACGATGTACGCGTCTGCCACGAGCCCTCCCCTCGCCGCACCGTGCTGCCACGGCGCCCTTCGGAAAGGCTACCAAGCAAGCGCTTGGCTGTGATGCCGCAGGTGTCAGCCGGCGGCGTAGCCCTCGACGAAGATGGCGATGCACTGCTCCGCGAGGTCGTTGCCGTTCTTCTTGCCGGTCGGCCGGCGCCACCGGATGCTCATCCAGATCGCGTCGCGGAGGAACCGGTAGAAGACCGTCGGGTCGACGTCGCGTCGGAACTCGCCGTTCGCGACGCCGGCCTCGATCGTGTCGATCCAGACGCGCTGCGTGTTCTGGCTCACCTGGCGCAGCGCCGCGTATCGCGGCAGCCGGGCGAGGTACTTGTAGTCGTTCTGGTAGATCTCGCACGCGTGGGTGTGCGTCTCGAGCGACGCGAACGACGCACGCACGAGCTCCTCGAGGCAACGCCGCGGGTCTTCGTTCTCGCGCGCCACCTCTCGATAGCGATCGAGCAGGTCGTCGAGGTAGGAGGAGATGATCTCCTCGACCATCTCCTCCTTCGATTGGAAGTGGTGGTACAAGCTGCCGGACAGGATGCCGACCGAGTCCGCGATCTCGCGCACCGTCGTCGTGGCGATTCCTTGCTTCGCGAACAGCGCCGCGGCCTTGGAGAGGATCTCGGTCCGACGCTTGTTCACAGCAGGGGCGCTCGGCATCGCGTCAGAGTAGCCAGGCGTCCCAACCTCGCCGGTCAGGCCGGAGGAATCGTGACCGTCTTCTTGATCTCGGGCACGCCGTCGGCGGTGAACTGCTCGAACGTCGACGAGTGGTGCAGCGCCTGACCTGCATCGGCGACGTACGTGTCGCAGATGCCTTCGTGCGTCTGGGTGCGGATGGCGTCGGCGATCGCCTTCGGATCCGACGAGCCGGTCGACTCCACGGCCTGCACGATCATCATGATCGAGTCGTAGGCGTCTGCGACCGCGAAGCTCGGCACGGCCTTGTCGAACTTCTCCTCGTAGCGAGCGACCCACTCGGCGGCGTATGGGTCGCCCGCGGGAACGCAGTCCTCGATCCCCCAGACGTTCGGCAACGAGTCGGCGCGGATGCCTCCCGACGCGACCGACAGGTTGGCGCCGGTTCCGAACACCGGCACATCGACACCGTTGTCGGTCAGCTGGTTGATGAACACGACGTAGTAGTTCGGGAACGTGTAGGCGATGATCACGTCCGGGTTCGCGTTCTTGAGCGCGATCGCCTTGCTGGTGAAGTCGGTGTCCGACGCTTCGTGCAGCTCACGCGCCACCACCTCGGCACCGACCTCCGGAGCCCGAGCGGCCACGGCGTCGCACCCGGCTTGCCCGAACGGCGCGTTGAGACAGAGCAGGCCGATGCGCTTCTTGCCGAGCTCCTCGACGATGTAGTCGACCTGCATCTTCGCGATGCCGGTGGTGATGGGGCGGATGAGGAAGCCCCACTCCGAGCCCACACCTTCAGGGTTGTTCGTGAGCAGCTGCGGTGACGTGCCGAAGTAGATCGTCGGCACACCTGCCTTCTCGACCTCCGGCGCGACGGCGATCATCGCCGAGCTCGCGTTGATGCCGACGATCGCGTCGGGCTCGGCGTCGAGCGCCTGCAGGTAGGCGTTCCGGGCGAGGTTCGGGTCCGTGGGGCTCGACGGGAGCCGTTCGAACTCGATCGGCTGCCCGCACACGCCGCCCACCGCCTCGATCTCCTCGAGCGCGAGCTGGAACCCCTCGTCGTAGTCGGGGATGGCGTTCGGCCCTTCGGGCGGCTTCTCCGCGAGCCCGACGATCTTCAGCGGCTCGTCGAGTGCGCACGCGGCCGCGTCAGTCGCCGTGGAGGCATCACTCGACCCACCGGCCTCGGTGGTGGTGGTCGCCGACGCAGACGTCTCGTCGTCGTCGTCGTCACCGCAACCGGCAGCGAGCAGCGCGATGAGCGCGACGAGCACGACACAGGTGCGGGCGCGAGCCATTGGATCTCCCCCCAGAGACGATCGGCACGTCCACCGACGCGCTGCATTGTGCCAAGCATGCGCTTGGTTGGCAACCATGGTTGATCGATCAGCCCGGGCCCGGAACCTCCGCCAGCGCGCGTTCGTCGAGCGGATCCTTGTAGAGCAGAACGCGACACGGACCCGTGCCCATCCCCGCCGGGCACTGGTTGACGGGCCACGGCACGCCGACGCGCTCGCCGGCGAGCATCACGTGCCAGACGGGGACATGGACTCGGTAGATGGGTGTCTCACCGCGGTTCCAGGTCGCGTCGGCGACCTCGTCGACGACCGCGAGATCGAGCGGACCGTCATACCGACCCTGCAGGATCTGACGTGAGCACGTGCCGCACGGATCTTGCACCAAGGTGATCTTCTCGTCGTCCTCCTCGATGCGCAGCTCCGACCAGTGCCCCTGGAGCATGCGCACCCAGGTCGGCAGTCGCCGCTCCGGCGAGCGCGCCATGTCCACGGGCATCCAGTCGAACAACGTGCGGTCGGCGGCGTAGCGCTCGCTCGAGCTCGGCGAGACCGTGCAACCGATAGATGCACGACAGGAGCACGGAGAGCCAATCACGCGCGAAGTCCTGTTGCGCCCTTGTCACGTCCTCCATCCGATCGAAGGCGCCGAGCGCCGCACTCGACTCGCCACGCGCCGCGAAGTCGACGATCTCGTCGACGACCGAGCGCGTCGCCTCCGCCGGCTCGCCCGGTTCGGGGTGGACCGCGAAGCAGCGCTGCGTGGCGGCGAGCAGCGCGCCGAGCAGCGACTCCGGCCCTTCCTTCGCCGCGAACGCCATGGTGTGGGTGATCCAGTTCCGCGTGCCGGCGACCGTGCCGACGAACGAGCGCTCGAGGGCACCGGCGACCGACCGCACGGTCGCGAGATCACCGTCCGCGAGCGCGTCCTCGAGCTGACGGCGAGGCGAGCGCTCGAGCACACGAAGCTCCTGCTCGGTGAACGACCGCGACATCGACGTGGGCATACGTCCCCCTTTCGACGACACCGCCACGGAATCTAGCAAGCGCTTGGTTTGGGAGGTAGCGTTCGGCCGAAGGGCCCGGGGCGCCCTGGGGGAGGTCGAATCGCGAGATGGAGTGCGGCGCGACCCCGTTCCGCGGCTCAGGCGAGCAACGCGAGCCCTCGATCGACCACCGGCCGCGCGTGCTGATCGACCACGCGGAAGCGGACGCGGCGGCTGTCACACCCGGTCGGCTGATCCAGCCACAGCTCGGTGCGGAGGACGTCGCCGTTCGCCGCAGGGCCGACGAAGCGGGCACCGATCGAACGAATACTCGTCGGATCGTCGCCGCCGAGTTGCCGGATGATCGCCCGGCACGCGATGCCGAGCGTGTTCTGCCCCGACAGGATCGGGCCGGGCAACCCCGCGCGCCGGGCGAATGCGGGATCGACGTGCAGCGGGTTCGCGTCGTTGCCCCCGTGGCGGTAGAGCAGGGTCTGCACCCGGAGCGTCTCCGTCTCGACCACGGCGTCGAACGGTCGGTCCGGCATCGGCCCTCGTCCCGTGTCCGGGCGGGCCGCACCACCGAACCCGCCCTCACCAGAGACGAAGAGGTCGACCGTGGACGTGAACGCGGGTGCGCCGGTCTCGGCATCCACCGCGTGTTGGTCGAGCACGACGAGCGCCGCGCTGCCCTTCTCGTAGATGCCGGCGACTCGGGTCCGCACGATCAGCTCGCCCTCGGCCGCCATGGGGCGGTGCAGCACGAGGCCCTGTTCTCCCAGCACGACGCGCTCGAGTGGGAAGTCACCGGTGCCGAAGCACGGGTCGGGCCATCGGCTCGAGAGCTCGGACACGACCGCCAGCGCGTACGTCGGGTAGACGCGCTGCACGACGCCCGCGTTCCCCTCGGTCGTGTACGCGACGTCGTCGAGATCCGCGCCGACCGCAATCGCGTACAGCGAGCAATCGCGCGGCCGCCACGTGAACCGAACGGGCTCCGACTCCGCACCGACTCGGTCCACGTAGACAGCCATGCCGAGGACGAGAACACGCGATGAGCGCGAACGCAAGCGTCTGGTCGCTCGTCGTGTCGCGCGCGGCACTGACTCCCGACGCCGTCCTGGCGCTCGACGAGAAGGGCGCGTCGCTGACGTTCGACGAGTTCAGGCAGCGCGCCGAGTCGACGGCGGCCGGGCTCGCTCGGCTCGGCGTCGGCCCCGGAACGCGCGTCTCGTGGCAGCTTCCGACGTGGATCGAGTCGTTCGTGCTCGTCGGGGCGCTGTGCCGGCTCGGTGCGACGCAGAACCCGCTGCTGCCGATCTACCGCGAGCGCGAGATCTCGTTCGTTCTGCGCGAAGTCCGACCCCAGCTGTTCGTCGTACCACCGACCTGGCGTGGCTTCGACTACGAAGGGCTGGCGACGACCGTCATCGATCGACTCGGCCTGAGCACCGAGCTGCTGCGCTGCGACGGCTCGCTCCCGGAAGCCCCGGCCTCTGCGTTGCCGCCGGCCCCCACAGATCCTGACTCGATCCGCTGGATCTTCTACACCTCCGGCACGACCGCGGATCCAAAAGGTGCGCTGCACTCGGACGCCACGATCGTCGCCGGGGCCCGCGGCGTCGTCGACGCGTTCGAGCTGGGCCCGGCGGACCGCTACGCCGTGGTGTTCCCGTTCACGCACATCGGCGGGATCGGGATGCTGGTGGCACAGCTCCTCTCCGGTTGCGGCGCGCTCGTCGTCGAGCAGTTCGACGCCGATCGGACGCCGAGCTTCCTCGGCGCGAACGGCTGCACGATCGCGGCCGGGGGCACGCCACTCGCGTTGCTGTACCTGAAGCACCAACGGGACAACCCGGGCCCTCGTGTGATGCCCGACGTGCGGGCGGCGATGACGGGAGCCGCACCGAAGCCATCCGGACTCCACGCCGAGTTGCGCGCGGAGCTCGGCGGGGTGGGTGCGGTATCGGTCTACGGGCTGACCGAGGCGCCGTTCCTCACCGCCGCATCGGTGCGCGACCCTGACGACAAGCTCGCGACGACAGAGGGCCGAGCGGTGCCCGGTGTGGAGCTGCGGGTCGTGGCCGACGGTCGCGTCTGCGCCGCGGGTGAGGTCGGGGAGATCCGTGCCCGCGGCGCGGTGCTGTGCGCCGGCTACCTCGACGAGTCGCGCAACGCGGGCGCGTTCGACGAGGAAGGGTTCTTCTGCACGGGTGATCTCGGGAGCATCGACGACTGCGGCTACGTCACGATCTCCGGCCGGCTCAAGGACGTGATCATCCGCAACGGCGAGAACATCGCCGCGACGGACGTCGAAGACGTCCTCTACGGGCATCCGTCCGTCGCGCAGGTCGCTGTCATCGGACTCGCGGATCCGGTCGTCGGCGAACGCTGCTGCGCGGTCGTCGTCGCGAACGAGGGCGCACCGGCACCCGACGTCGGCGACCTCGCGAAGTGGTGCGCGGCGGCCGGTCTCGCGAAGCAGAAGTGGCCCGAGCGCGTGGCGATCGTCGAGGAGCTTCCCCGCAACGCGAGCGGCAAGGTGCTCAAGCACGAGTTGATCGCGAGGCTCACGTGACCTTCGAGCTCTCGTGCAGCCTGCCACCCGGTCGCGACACCGTCGCACTTGTCGAGCTGGCGGAGTCGATCGGGTACGCGCGGGTCTGGCTGCACGACTCGCCCGCGCTGTACCGCGACACGTGGATGACGCTCGCGATCGCCGCGACGCGGACCTCCACCATCGGGCTGGGCGTCGGCGTGACCGTCCCGCGCCTGCGCCACGTTCTCGTCACTGCCTCCGCGATCGCGACGCTCGAGGATCTCGCGCCCGGCCGCGTCGCCGTCGGTGTCGGCACGGGCTTCACGGCACGCTGCATGCTCGGGCAACGGCCCGTTCACTGGGTCGAGGTCGCGCGGTTCGTCACCGACCTGCGGCGCCTGCTGCAGGGCGAGGCGGTCGAAGTCGACGGCGCGCTCGTCCAGATGCGGCACCCCGAGGGTTTCGCGCCGCCGCGCCCGATCACGACGCCGCTGCTCGTCGCCGCGAGCGGGCCGCGTGGCCGTCAGGTCGCACACGACGTCGGCGACGGCGTGATCGCGATGGGCGATCCGCTCGGCGGCTTCGCGTGGTCGGTGTTCGGGTCCGCGGGCACCGTGCTCGCACCGGACGAGACCTTCGAGTCGCCGCGGGTGTTCGAAGCGCTCGGTGCCGCGATCGCGCTCGTCTACCACTTCACCTACGAGACGAACCCGGAGGCGCTCGCCTTCCTACCCGGTGGCCCTGAGTGGCGCGCCGCGATTACCGCCGTCCCCGAGCGCACCCGCCACCTCGAGGTGCACGACGGTCACGGCGTCATCCCGAACGAGCGCGAGCGTCCGCACCTGAGACCGGAGCTCCTCGCGGCGACGCTCACCGGCCGGCCGGACGAGCTCGTGGCACGCATTGAGGCGTTGCGCGCCGCGGGCGTCACCGAGCTGCTCTACACGCCTATGGGGCCAGATCCCGAACGCGAGCTCATCGCGATGGCAGACGTCGTCCGCCACGTCGCGGGATGAGCCCCGGCGGTACGCACGACACGAGAGGAAGGAACGGGAACGGTGTTCGAGGAGATCGAGATCGGCGACGAGCTTCCGGCGTTCACGCGCACGGTCGACTTCGCCCATTGGAACCGGTACGCCGCCGTGAACGACGAGTTCATCGACGTGCACATGAGCACGGACGCGGCGCAGGCCGCCGGGCAGCCCGACGTCTTCGGCATGGGCAACTTGCGCGTCGCGTACGCGCACAACGTCCTCTGGGACTGGCTGGCCGGGCGCGGCGAAATCACGGCGTTCGCCTGCCAGTTCCGCGCGCTCAACTTCCGCGGCGACACGTTGACCGCGCACGCACGCGTGACCGCCAAAGGTGAGCGTGACGGACTCGCGACGCTCGACGTCGAGGTCGGTGTGCGCAACCAGGACGGCGACGAGACGATGCCGGGCACCGCGCAGCTCGTCGCGTTCGGCGACCAGCCCCGCATGCCGTCACCCCACGACACGCCCGCGGTGCCGACTCCGTCGACGGGCACGTACCTCGACGACAAGACGATCTCGTTGCTGGGGCAACCGACCGACCCGGTCGTGAGCCTGCCCGTCGACGCGAACGACATCCGGCGGTGGGCGATGGCGGTCTACTACCCGGACGCACCGCCGGCCGGGTTCTTCGACCTCGACGTGGCGAGCGCGATGCCGTGGGGCGGCCTGACCGCGCCACGCGACTTCAACCCGTTCGCGTGGGTGCGCGAGTTCCACCCCGAGGCGTACCCGTGGATGCGCGGCATGGGCACCGAGCCCGGCACGCGCGGCCTCAACGGCGGCCAGCGCAGCTGGTACTTCGCACCGATCCGTCCCGGTGACGTCATCACCTGCACGGCGACGCTCGTCGACGCCTACGAGAAGGACGGTCGCGTCGGCCCGATGATGTTCCTGGTCGACGAGTCGCGCTGGACGAACCAGGCCGGCGAGCTCGTGAAGATCGGGCTCCGCACGAGCATCTACCACTGAGGAGCGAGATGAGCGTACGCACTGGACCGCGAGCGAGGACCGCGGAGATCCGCGCGCGACTCGACCACCCGATCGTCGACGTCGACGCCCACCAGCTCGAGGTGATCCCGCTGGTGCTCGACTTCCTGCGCGACGTGGGCGGCGCCGGGATGCCGGACAAGTTCCTCGCGCACTTCGCCTGGACGCGTCGCACGTTCGCGATGACGCCGCAGGAGCGCGCCGACGACCGCGCACCGGTGCCTGTCTGGTGGCCGATGCCCACCGAGAACACCGTGGATCGAGCAACCACCGTGCTCCCGGGACTGCTCTACGACCGGATGGACGAGATCGGCCTCGACTTCTCGCTCGTGTACCCCGGCACCGGGTTGCTGGTCGTGACGCTGCCGGGCATGGCCGACGACGACCTACGGCGAGCCGCGGCGCGCGCCTACAACCTCTACAACGCGGAGATGTTCGCGGGGTACGGCGACCGGATCACACCCGCCGCGGTCATCCCCATGACGACGCCCGACGAGGCGATCGAAGAGCTCGACTTCGCGGTCGGCACGCTCGGCCTCAAGGCCGCGGTCTTCCAGGGCGACGTGCTCCGCCCGATCCCCAACGTGCACCGCGCACACCCTGAGCTCTCGCGCTACGCCTTCTACCAAGACTGCTTCGGCATCGACAGCCCCTACGACTACGACCCGGTCTGGAAGAAGTGCGTCGACCTGCGCATCGCACCCACCTTCCACTCCGGGCCGATCGGGTGGGGATGCCGGGCCTCGATCTCGCGTCATCAGTACAACCAGCTCGGGGGCTTCGCGGAGGGCGGCGAGGCGCTGTGCAAGTCGCTCTTCTTCGGTGGCGTGCCGGCGCGCTTCCCGACGCTCAAGATCGGCTTCCTCGAAGGCGGCGTCGCCTGGGCGCAGGCGCTCTACTGCCGGATGCTCGAGCACTGGAAGAAGCGAAACGGGGAGGCGATCCTCACGTTGAACCCGGCCCTGCTGGACCAGGGCTACTTCGGTGATCTGATCGACCAGCACGGTCACGAGCTCGTCAAGGCGTACCGCGACCGGCTGGTCGCCGACGCGATGTGGTCCCAGCATCCCGACGAGCTGAACGACTGGAGCGCGGCCGACCTCTCCACGCCGCAGGACGTGTACGACCGGTTCGTTCCGAACTTCTACTTCGGGTGCGAGGGCGACGATCGCCTCAACGCGCTCGCGTTCGACACGAAGGTGAACCCCATGGGTGCGCGGCTCAACGCGATGTTCGGATCCGACATCGGCCACTTCGACGTCGAGGACATGGCCGAGATCGTCGAGGAAGTCTACGAGCTCATCGAGGACGGCCTCGTGAGCGAGGCGGACTTCCGCGACTTCACCTTCGAGAACGGGGTGCGGCTGCACGGCGGCATGAACCCGGACTTCTTCAAGGGGACCGTCGTCGAGGAAGCCGCGGCACGCGTGCTCGCCGCCGACCAGGTCTCGAAGGCATGAGCGACGTCCTCGCGCTCGACGGGCTCGTCGCCGTCGGGCGTGGTGTGGTGCGACCGGAGGACGTGCACGTGGCGCGCGACGGGCGCGTGTTCGTGTCCGATGCGGGTGCCGCCATCAGCGAGATCCTTCCCGACGGCGGTCTGCGACGGATCGGCGCGGCGGGCGGTGAGCCGAACGGCTTCGCGCTGCTCGACGATGAGGCCGCGATCCTGGCGAACTTCTCGCTCGGTGTGCTGCAGCGCGTCGACCTGCGCAGCGGCGAGGTCGAGACGGTGCTCGATTCCGTGGGCGGGCAGCCCCTGGGCGCGGTGAACTACCCGGTCGTCGATGCGGCCGGCAACGTGTGGGTCAGCTCGTCGGCGCGGCACGACCCGCTCGCGATGCTCGCGAGCGGGGAGCCCGACGGTTTCATCCTCCGCATCGATGACGACGGCCGCGTCTCGCTGGCCGTGGAGCAGATCGCGTGGCCGAACTGCATGGCGTTCGACGCGGACGAGGAGTTCCTCTATGTCTGCCGCTCGGCGCACGCCGACGTGGTGCGGTTCCCCGTCGTGCCCGGCGGCCTCGGCGAGCCCGAGCGCCACGGGCCGCCGCTCGGCGGGCGCGAAGCGCACGAGTTCGGTCCGGACCAGGTCGCGGCGTTCGCCGACCCCGCCACGCTGCAGCGCTGGGCGTTCACCGACGGTTGTGCCTTCGACGCCGAAGGCAACCTCTGGGTCACGCTGCTCAGCGCCAACCGCATCGTGATGATCACGCCCAGCCACGACGTCGTGACGCTGCTCGACGACCCCGCCGGCGAGGTCGTCTCCTCGCCGACCAGCATCGCCTTCGGCGGTGCCGACCGCCGCGACGTGTACATCGGCTCGATCGTGTCGGACTACGTGGTGAAGGCGCGCACCCCCATCCCCGGCCCCGGTTGACGCAACTGGTGAGCAAATGCCGCGGCGGGGCGCGTCGTTCACTCACCAGAACGGGTCGGAGCGGGCGCGCGCGTGGTGACGGGGTCAGAAGGTGGAGGGGCGGACGAGCGCGTCGATGCCGCCGTCGACCACGAGGAAGCTGCCGACCACGTAGCGGGACGCGTCGTCGGTGAGCCAGGCCGCCACCTCGGCGATGTCCTCCGGGTCGGCCCAGCGGCCGGCGGGCACCGGGATGGCCTCGAGCCGGGGGCCGAGGTCGGGATCGGCGAGATCGGCGTCGGTCAGCGGCGTCTTCGCGAACCCCGGCGCGAGCGCGTTGAGGCGGATGCCGCGCGCCATCCACTCGACGGCCCGGACGCGCACCCAGCGGGCGAGCGCGAGCTTCGTGCTTGAGTACGCGACGCCGCCGTCGCCGACGAGCGCGAGCGCCCGTGGCTCGTCGCCGGCCTCCATGGCCGCGACCATCGCGTCGTCCACCGGGCTCACGGTCGCGGCGATCGACGAGACCGCCACGGCGACGCCCCCGCTGCCGGCCGCCAGCGCCTCCTCGAGACCGGCGAGGAGCGCGACGGAGGAGAAGTAGTTGACCGCGACGATCGTGGACGTCGGGCGGACGGACGATCCGACGCCGGCGAAGCCGAGGAAGCCGTCGAGCGAACCGCCTGCCGCGGTGACGACGCCTTCGATCGCGGCGCGTCGCCCGTCGGCCTTCGACAGGTCGGCGACGACGTCGGCGTCGTGGCGGTCGACGCCGATGACCCGGTGGCCGCGCTTCTCGAGGAGGCCGCTCGTGGCGCGGCCGAGACCCGACGCCGATCCGCTGACTGCGAACGTTCCCATCGCGGCTCCTCGCTTCAGGTCGTGACGCGGCGCGCCGCGGCGATCAACGGCAGGTCCTTGTAGGTGACGATGCCGGGTCGCGCCGCCACGACATGGGGGATCGCGTGCACCGTCGGCAGCGCCGTCATCAACATCGCCAGGTCCATGAGCACGAACGTGTCGGCCTCGCCGTCGCGCGGGTAGCCGGCGACGTGGGCGCGCACGACCGGATCGCCGGTGATCTCGACGTGCCAGCCGTGGCGGATGGGCCAGTTCGGCTCGACGTGCTCGGTCATCTTCCAGACCGTGGTGAGCTCGATGACCTCGGAGCCGTTGCTGACGCCGATCCAGCGGTTCTTCAGCCCGGCGATGTGGCCTTGCGGGATCTGCATGAACCCGAGGTCGAGGTCCTTCGACGCCAGCGCGAACTCGGGCACGTACCGCACCTCGTCCAGCGTCACCTCCAGCGCGTCGGCCATCATCGCCACGGTGTCCTCGAAGACCGACGTGCCCAGTCGGACGCGATCGAGGCTGACGACCGCATCGGGGTGCAGGCCGAAGGCGACGCTCTCCCACAGGTCCGGCGAGTCGTACCCGCTGCACTCGGCTTCTTCCTGGATGTGCACGCGCTCGACGCTGCGGCACACGCTCGAGGCGGTGAGCGCGAAGGCGTTGATGAAGCCGGGGTTGACGCCGCTGCCGAACACCGAGGCCCCGCCGGCGCGTCCGGCCGCGTCCAGCGCGTCCTGCGCGTGCCACCAACGACCGGTGACGAAGTTCGAGGTCGTGACGATGTTGATGCCGGCGCGCAGCAGGCGATCGAACGCCGCGACGTGGCGGTCGATCTCGTCGTCTCGGATCAGCTCGTAGTAGGCCACGACGTCGGGTCGCAGCGCGATCACGTCATCGACCTCGCCGACCGCCGTCACGCCGATGGGGCCTGCGCCGATCAGTTCACCGACGTCGCGCCCGATCTTCTCGCGGTTGCGCACGTGGCACCCGACGAGCTCGAGGTCGGGATGCTCGAGGACCGCACGCCCGGCGTGCGCGGCGACATGTCCCGTCGACCAGAGGACCACACGCAGTGCCATCGCTCCTCCGAGGTCGTCAGTCGAGGAACGGGAGCAGTGGCGCCATGTCGGCGTAGACGCGCTCGCCGAGCATTCGGTCGCCGTCGAACGGGAAGATGCCGACCGAGCGCACCTCGAGCGTCGCACCGGGCGTCGACCCGTCGATGCCGTCGGGGAACACGGTGAGCACCTCGACGATCGTGCACGGATCGGTGTGGTGGAACGCCTCGGCGTAGTGCGTGTTCGGGCCGAGGCTGTCGAACATCATCTGGAGGAACTTGCCGACCTGCTCGCGCCCCTGGATCACCTTGCCGACGGTCACGAGGTCGTACGTGTACTCGTGCAGCGTGTCGAGCACGGCTTCCGCGTCGCAGCGCGACTCGCCGTCGACGTGCCTGGCGATCGTCGCCTCGCGGCGCTTCCGGATCTCCTCGGTCAGCATGTGATGATCCCCCCTTGTCGCATGTCCAGCGCCTCAGAAGCGCACCATGGCCTGCGAGACCGCTTCTTCGATCTCACGTGTCGGCCGCCCGACGCCGCCGCTCGCGCTGAAGCCGCCGTCGACCGGCAGGTTGACACCGGTGATGTAGGACGACTCGTCGGACGCGAGGAACACCGCCGCGTTCACGATGTCGTCGACCTCGCCGATGCGCGGGATGAGGCACTTGCCGGCGAACAGCGTGCGCACCGGCGCGTCCGGGGCGTCGCCGAGGAACTCGTGCAGCTGCGGTGTGTCGATGACGCCAGGCGAGATCGTGTTCGCACGGATGTTCAGCGGCGACAGCTCGATGGCGAGGTTCTCGGTCAGACGGATCGCCGCGGCTTTCGAGACGCAGTGCACGAGGTTGCCCGCGGCGTTGCCGGGCATGCCGGATCCGAGCATGCCGGCGATCGAGCCGGTGGTGATGATGGCGCCGCCGCCCTTACGGGCGAACACGGGAACCGCGTGCTTGACGACGAGGAACACGAGAGTCACCTCGTTCGCGAGGTTCCAGTCCCAGTCCTCGCGCCGCAGCTCCTCGAGCGGCGCGGTCCTCGTCGTCGCGGCGTTGTTGTAGAGGATGTCGAAGTCACCGAAGCGCGCGACCGCGAAGTCGATCCACCCGTGCACCTGGTCCTCGTCGGTCAGGTCGACCGGCGCGAGCGACGCCATCTCGCCGCCCGCCGCGGTGACGAGACGAACGGTCTCCTCGGCGCCGGCCGCGTTGAGGTCACACCCGACGACGCGCGCCCCTTCGGCCGCGAACCGGATGGCCGCGGCGCGACCTTGGCCCCCGG
Organism: Vaucheria bursata; assembly: GCA_032358265.1. Classification (NCBI taxonomy): domain Eukaryota; class Xanthophyceae; order Vaucheriales; family Vaucheriaceae; genus Vaucheria; species Vaucheria bursata. Next base: position 26,364 of record JAULBW010067248.1, read on the forward strand.
CCGTGCCGGTGATGAGCGCGGTCTTCCCGCGCAGGCGCCCCACCATCGCTCCCCCAGCCTCGAACCGCCGTCGGCGCTCAGAGCCGACGCATCAGACGTTGCCAGCGAAGTCTGCGGCCGAGCGCACGGACTTGTCAAGTAGTTGCGATAAAGAGATTGATATAGGAGCGAGCTCGCGCTCAGCGGGTGGATCGGCTCCGCGAGTTCGGCTTCGCGTCCCAGCTCGGATCGTCGAGGTGGTGGAGCACGTCGACGAAGCGCGTCAGCAGCGAGCTGAGCTGGTTCGCCTCCGCCGGCGTGAACCCGGCGGCGAGTCGATCGTCCATGCGGTTCAGGGCCTCACGCGCGCGCTTGTAGGCCGCGCGGCCCGCCGGTGTGATCGTGGCCTCGATGACACGCGCCGCGGCGGGGTTGCGCTCGATGTAGCCCTTCTCTTCGAGCGCCGAGATGAGCCCGACCATCGCCTGGGGTGACACGAAGAAGCTGCGCGCCAGGTCGGCCGACGACGCCTTCTTCATGCGGGACAGGGCCTGCATCACACCGAACTGCGACTTGGTGAGGCCGGTCGACCGCAACAGGTTGTCGATCGATCGTGCGGCCTCCCGCTCGGCCCGCTTGATCTCCCATGGCAGGTGGCCGATCTTCGGTTCGAACGTTCCGCCTTCGCGCGCTGCCATCTCCGTCCCCTGCGATTGCTCGCCGGGACCCCCGGCCGAACTGCCCGCGAGCGTATCGGCTGCCACGCCGACCGCCGGGACGTGGTCCTCAGGCGACGGCAGCACGGAGGAGCGCCGGGTCGGCTCGTAGTTCCCGCCTGGCCATGGCCTCCCAGAACCCGTCGAAGAGCGCGCCGCCGAGCACGGTGCTCACGTCGAGCGGCAGCTCCGCGCCGCCGCCGAGGCCGGCGAGATGCCACGCGTGCTTGCTGCGCAGCGCGAAGGAGACGGCCCGGAGGTGCGCCTGAGGCAGATCGGCACCGAGCACGAAGACACCGTGACCCGTCAGGAGCGCGATGTCCGCGTCCGCCATCGCGGCGACCGCGGCCGATGCGTGGTCATCGTGGAGCACCGACCCGCGGTACTCGTCGACGATCGCGACGCGCCCACCACCGAGCACCGAGCTCTGGTCGTGCTTGCCGGGCACGCGGGCGGCGTCCGCCCAGACCGTCGCGAACAGCGGATGGTTGTGGATCGCGACGCCGACGTCGTCACGCGCGCGATGCATCGCGAGGTGCAGCGTGACGCCGGGCGCGGGCGGCCAGCGCCCCTCGAGCACGTTGCCGTCGCGGTCGATGCGCACGACGTCGTCGGGTCCGAACTCGTCCCACAGGAGGAACCAGGGATTCGTGAGCAGTGTGCCATCCGGCTGCTTGTAGGTGATGTGGCCGCCCAGATGATCGTCGTAGCCCTCACGCCACAAGGTCCGCGCCAGCAGTACGAGCTCGAGCTCCGGGGTCAGCGGGGGCAGGAGCGCCTCGGGTGTGGGGGTGAAGGTCATCGGTACGCCCTTCGTCTCGGGTACATCACGCGACCGCGACGCGGTCGTCCTGGGACACGAACTCCTCGAGCGCCAGAATCGTGCGCCACGCCGCGTGCAGCGTCGGAGTCGCGATCCCGAGCCGCTCGGACTCGGTCACGAACCGCCCGATGCCGTCGTCGACCTCCGTCCGCCGCCCGCGCAGGAGGTCCTCGTGCAGCGACGGCCGACCGCGGACGCCTGCGCTCGCCATCTGTTCGCCGAGGGCGATGGCGTCACGCACCGCGGTCTCGTCGTCGCTCGACCGCAGCGCACGGAACCGCGCGTATGGCGCGTAGAAGTCCATCGGTTCGTAGCCGAGCGCCTCGTAGACCGCGAGCAGCTCGCGCGCGAGCGCGACGTAGTGCTCGGCACCCGGGCGCAGACGCAGACCGTCGGCGACGTTCGCGCCCGGGGCGAACCCCAGCAGCGAGACCGAGAAGGCAGCGACGAGTGAGATCTGCATCAGCTTCTCCCACTCGACGTGCGCGATGTCGTCCGCCTCCGCGGCGCTCAAGCCTGCGGCACCGAACGCACCGACGAGCGCAGTGATGCGTTCGGACGGCCGGCCGTCGAGCTCGCCGAAGTAGAACGAGACGGGTGCCGTGCCGGTGTGGTGCACGACGCCCGGGCCCGTCAGCGTGGCCGCCTCGGTCGTCGACGCGCCGATGACGCGATCGCCCGCCCAGGCGCGGAGCGTCGCATCCTTCGTGACGCTGTTCTGGAGCGAGCACGCGGTGCCGAGGCGCGAGACGAGCGGTTCGGCCGCGCGGAGGATCGCCTCCGTGTCCTTGGTCTTCACGAGCAGCAGCAGGTGGTCGACGTCACCGACGACCTGATCGGGATGCTCGACCGCGGCGAGGTGCGCGCGCACGACCCGCTCGCCCGCCACGCTCGTGATGCGCAGGCCGTCGGTGCGAACGGCCTCGACGTGCGCCGGCCGCGCGACCAGCGTCACGTCGACGCCTGACTCGGCGAGCTTCCCACCGATCAGCGAACCGAGGCCTCCGGCACCGAGGATGCAGACGTGCATGAGCGAGCGTCAGACCTTCGCCGCCGCGACGTCGTCCATGAAGTCGCCGCGGTGACCCCAGAGCTCGCCACGGCCGGTCCATGTCCGGACGCTCCACGCCCGGTCGTCGACCATCAGCCCGTTCCAGCCGAACTCGACGTTGAAGCCTGACGGCGACTGCACGTAGAAGGACAGCATCGGATCGTTGCTGTGCTGCCCGAGTGAGTTGACGATCGGCACCTTCGCATCGATGACCCGGTCGTACGCGCGCCCTACGTCCTCGATGTGCAGCGCCTCGACCATGATGTGGTTGAGGCCCGGCCCACCCGGAAGCGGCAGATCGATGAAGGCGAGACTGTGATGCCGCCGGGTGCAGCGCAGGAACAGCGCACTGTTCGGGCCCCACGCGAACCGGTCGGTGACGCGGAAGCCGAGCACCCCGCAGAAGAACGCCTCGGCGTCCGCGCAGGACGGCACGGCGTAGAGCACGTGACCGACACCGACGCTGTCGGTGAGGAACCCCGAGACACCTGCGGGCGAGAGGAACGGCGCCTCCTCGACGCTGGGACCGAAGTAGAGCTCGTGCCGGTTCCCGAACGGGTCATCGAACCCGACGACCGCCGCCACACCTCGCGCCGCGGCGAGTGCGGTGTCCGGACCGCTGTGCGAGATGCCGCTTTCCGTCAGCCGCGAGAGCGCGGCGTCGAACGCCGACTGGTCGGCGAGCTCCCAGCCAACCGCGACGAGTGCGTCGCGTTCACCACCGCGAACGGCGAAGCGCCACGCTTGCTCGTCCATCCGGTAGAAGCTCGCGCCGTCGGTCGCGGCGGCCATGGGTCCGCCGGCCGGCATGAGCCCGAACGAGTCCGCGAGGAGCGAGTGCCAACCCGCCGCATCGCGCGTCTCGATGTCCACGTAGCCAAGGCCTCGAATGTCCACTCGCCTACCCCCTTGTCTCGATGTTCCTCGTCACGCCCGTCAACCGATCTCGACGAGCACCTTGTTCGCGGTGCCTGCGTGCAGCCGCTCGAGCGCGTCCACCAACCCGGTGAACGGCACACGCTCGACCCACGAGGCCGTCGAGTACGCGCCCTCTGCAAGGTGCGCGATCACGCGAGGGAAGTCGCCGTTGTAGGCGAACGAGACCCGCATCTCGACCTCCCGCATGAGGACGCTGAGCAGATCGAGCTGGACGGGCTGCGTGTGCGCGGCGACCAGCACGAGCCGTCCACGCGCGGCGAGCACGTCGAGCCCGGTCGTGAACGCGTCTTGTACGCCCGCCGCCTCGATGACCGCGTCCGCCCCGTTTCCTCGGCTGAGATCGGCGACGACCTCGCGCGGATCGGTGACTGCGGGGTCCACCGTGTGAACGGCGCCGAGTGCCTCGATGGCCGCGCGCCGTGACGGGGATGGCTCCACGACGACGAGCTGCTCGACCCCGTGGGCGCGCAGTGCCAGGAACGCACCGATGCCGATCGGCCCGGCACCCAGCACGACGACGAGCTCGTCGGGCCGAGCCGTCGCGAGCTCGACCGCGTGGTGTGCGACCGACAGCGGCTCGATGAGCGCGCCGGTGACGAGGTCGATCTCGGCGGGCAGCCGGTGCAGCATGTGCGGCTGCACCACCGCAAGGTCAGCGAGCGCCCCCGCCGGCGATGTGAGGCCGAACCAAACCGGCGCCGCGCAGATGTTCTGCCAACCGCGCGCGCACGGACGGCAGTGACCGCACGCATCGAGCGGCTCGATCGCGACCTCGTCGCCTGGTGCGAAGCCCTCCACATCGGCGCCGACCTCGACGACCACCGCCGACGCCTCGTGACCGACGCCGATCGGGAGCGGAACGGGCGCGAGCGTGCCGCCGACGTACTGGTGCACGTCGGTGCCGCAGAGCCCGTTGAACGCCGGCCGCACGAGCACGTCGCCCGGACCCGGCTTCGGCTCCGGAACGTCGACGAGCCGGAGGTCGCCGGCGCCGTGGTACTGCCAGGCCCGCATGATCATCAGCTCCCCGCCGCGACCGGCGCGGCCGATGCACAACCCGCGGCGGTCACGAGCGGCAGGTCCTTGTACGTCACGATGCCGGGACGCGCGGCGAGCACGTGCGGGATCGCATGCACGGTCGGTGACGCGGCCATGCGCATCGCCATCGTCATGAGGAGATCCGGATCGTCGTCCGGAGCGTGCCCCGCGACGTGCACCCGCATCACGGGCACGCCCGTGATCTCGACGTGCCAGCCGTGGCGGATCAGCCAGTTCGGCTCGACTCGCTCGGTCATCTTCCAGACCGATCCGAGCTCGATCACCTCGCGGCCCCCGGCGACGCCGAGCCAACGGATGCGCAAGCCGGCGATGTGGCCGGCAGGGATGTCCATGAAGCCGAGGGCGAGGTCCTCGCGTGCGAGGGCGACATCGACGTCGCAGCGGATGTCGTCGAGCGCGACGTCGAGTGCCTCGGCGATCATCGCGACGCCGTCCTCGCACACGTTCGTCCCGGCTTTCGGCAGGCCGAGGACGCCGGGCGCATCCGGCGCACGCCCGAGGCCGACCGCGTCCCACATCTCGAAGGAGTCGTAGCCCGAGCACTCGGCCTCCTCCCACACCGAGACCCGTTCGACGCTCGAGCAGGCGCCGGCGGCGGTGAGCGCCATCTGGCTCACGAAGCCAGGATTGAGGCCGCTCCCGAAGAACGACGACCCTCCCTCCCGGCACGCTTGCTCGATCTCCGAACGCGCCCCCCACCACCGGCCGGTGATGATGTTCGCGGTCGACACGACAGAGCTACCCGAACGCAGGATGCGGCAGAGCACGTCGGTGTGGTGCTCGATGTCGATCGGGAAGACCATCGGGTAGTGCGCGACCACGTCGGGACGAAGCGCGAGCAACGCGTCGACGTCGGCCGTCGCCACGATGCCCAGCGGATCGATGCCGAGGAGCGTCCCGATGTCCTTGCCGACCTTCTCCGGGCTGTGCGCGAACGCGCCGACGAGCTCCATCCCGGGATGTGTCGCGATCGCCCGCCCGGCGTACCGGCCGACGTGACCCGTGGTCCAGAGCACGACTCGGATCATCGGAGCTCCTCCACGGTCACGATCCCAGGTAGCTCGCGGCCATCAGGTCGCGATCCGCCGCGAGATCCGCCGCCGTCCCGCTGAGCACGACCACGCCGTGGTTCAGCACGACCGCACGATCGGCGACCCCGAGGGCCATCTGCACGTGCTGCTCGACGAGCAGCACGCCGCAACCGGTCTCGTCGACGACGGTTCGCAGCAGCGGGAGCATCCGCTCGACGATGATCGGCGCCAGGCCGAGGCTCATCTCGTCGACCATGAGGACGCGCGGACCACCGAGCAGCGCCCGACCCAACGCGAGCATCTGCTGCTCGCCGCCCGACAGCAGGCCGGCGCGCCGGTCGAGCAGCGGCCCGAGCGCCGGGAGCAGGTCGAGGACACGGTCCTGCGCCATGCCGCCCTCGCGCCGGCCCAGTCGAAGGTTCTCGCGCACGGTCAGCTGGAAGAACAGCGCACGGTCCTCGGGGACGTGTCCCAGCCCCTCGCGCGCGAGGTGATGAGGACGCTTGCCGACGACCGAGTGTCCGCACAGCAACACGTCGCCCGCGAGCACCGGCAGCACGCCCGACACCGCGAGCAACGTCGTCGTCTTGCCCGCACCGTTCGGTCCCAGGAGCGCGACGACCTCGCCCGAGTCGACGTGGAGGTCGACGTCACGCACGACGGGCACGTCGTCGTAGCCCGCGCGCAGGCCGCGAACGTCGAGGAGGCGCTCGGTCACGACCCGATCTCCTGCGAAGGTGCGTCCGCCGGCGTGATCGCCTCCGCCGCGTCACCCTGCCCACCCAAGTACGCCTCGATCACGCGCCGGTCGGCGCGCACCTCACTCGCGGTGCCGTGGGCGATGATCGTTCCGAACTCGAGCACGTAGATGCGATCGCAGACGCCGAGCACCAGGCCCATGTCGTGATCGACGAGGAGCACCGACGTGCCGCGGTCCACCATCCGCCGGATCGCGCCACCCAGCGCCTGGCTCTCGTCGGAGTCGAGGCCCGCCGCCGGCTCGTCGAGGAGCACCACGTCCGGTTCGGCCACCAGCGCTCGCGCCACGCCGACCAGCTTCCGCTGCCCGAGCGACAGCTCATCCGGCATGCGCGGGAGGAGGTCGTCGATCTCGAGCACCTCGCACGCCCACCGCAAGGGCTCCTCCCGGCAACGCCGGCGAGGCCGGACGAGGTCGGCGAACGGCGCCCACCAACGCGGTCGCTCGGCCGCGACCAAGAGGTTCTCCTCGACGTTCAGATCGTCGAACAGCTCGAGGGACTGGAACGTCCGCGACAGGCCGGCGCGTGCCCGGCGGTGCGGGGGCAGCTTGCTGACGTCCACGCCGCCGAACCGCACGCCGCCGCTCGCCGGCACGAAGCCGGTGATCGCGTCGATGCACGTCGTCTTGCCGGCGCCGTTCGGGCCGATCAGCCCGACCAGCTCGCCGTCGTCGACGCGGATGCTGACGTCGTCGACGGCCACGAGGCCACCGAAGCGCACGGTCAGCGCCGACGTCTCCAACCGCGCGCTCATGGGAGCGGCTCCGTCATCTCGGCAACGCGATCCGTCGCGCTCGCGCCGTTGCTCGTGATCGTGATCCCCTTCGATGCCACCGACGGCGCGGAGGAGACGCGCGCGGCGCGTTGCATGCGTCGCTTGCGGCGGGCGTTCACTCCCTCGCGCAGCGCCCCCGCCATGCCGGTGGGGTGCATCACCGCGACGAACACGAGGCCGAGACCACCGGCGAGCTCCTGCCACGGTCCGACGTGCACGATCTTCTCGCTGAAGATGGTGACGACGCCTCCGAGGATCGTGAGACCGGCGAACACCGCGCCGCCGAAGCTCGCGATGCCACCCAGGTACGCGACGGCGAGCACGTTCAGCGACTGCAGCGCGGCGAAACCGGGAGGCGAGAGCCGTCCGCCCGTCTGGTAGGCGAGCAACGCACCGCCGAGACCGGCCACGAACGACGCGATCGCGAACGCGGTCAGCTTCGTCCGCACCACATCGACACCGGCCGCAGCCGCTGCGGCCTCGTTCGACCTCACTGCGAGCATGCGACGGCCCGTCGTCGACCCCCGGAGGTTGGCAACCGCGAGGCACACGACCACCGTCATCACGAGGACCATCAGGCCGAACGTCGGCGTCGGGATGTCGTCGTCACCGATGAAGAAGCTGCTGAACGGGCCGAGCCCGATGCCGAACAGCTCCGGCGGGTCGGCCTGCAGCGGACGCCCGTCGTGCTGCGTGAGCGTCGAGTTGTTGAGCACCATCCGGTCGATCACGAGCGCGAGCGACAGCGTGATCACCGCCAGGTTCACGCCGCGGACGCGCACCGCGGGCAGGCCGACGATCACGCCGAGCACCGTCGCCGCGAGCGCTGCGAGGAGCGGCGCGAAGGGGAACGGCACGCCGAGCCGGTCGTTGACGACGGTGAGCGAGAACGCGGCGAAGCCGGCGATCGACATCTGCGCGAGCGAGATCTGCCCGACGTAGCCGGTGAGCACCACGAGCGAGAGCGCGAGCATCACGCCGATCAGCGTCGTGCCGATCGCCTGACGCCATTCGAAGTCCAAGGTCACCAGCGCGATGAAAGTGACGACGAGGAGGACGGCGGCTCCCCGCTCGGGATGCTTGATGGCCGGCGCCGCGGGGAGCCGGCCGACTCGCAGCGCACCGCGGGTCGGCAACGTGTTGCCGCGCACGACCATCGCGACCGCGATCACGAGGAAGGGCACGAGGTCACGCGACCCGCGGGGCAGCCAGTCGGTCGCGGGTCGCGTGTCGAGGTACTGCACCAGCTGGTCGACCATCCCGAGGGCGATGCCTGCGAACGCGGCGACGATGAAGGAGCTGAAGCGGCCCACGAGCGCTGCCGCGAGTGCGGGGATGACGAACAGCGTGAAGTTCGCGGGGTTCAGCGACGTGATGGGCGAGGCGAGGATGCCGACGAGGCCTGCGAGCACCATCGCCAGCACCCAGTTCGCCGCCGCGAGCCGGTCGGGCGAGTAGCCGAGCAGCGACGCGCCCTTCTCGTTCTCGGCCGCCGCTCGCGTCGCGAGGCCGAACGTCGTCACGCGGTAGAAGATCGTCAGCCCCACCGCGAGGGCCACCGTGATGCCGGCCAGGATGAAGCGATCCCACGGGATGACGCGATCGAAGATCTCGACGCCCGATGACGGCAGGATCGACGAGACGCTCCGGCTGTCCGACCCGAACCGGAGCGTCGCCGTCGCCTGCAGGATGATCATGATCCCGACCGCCGCGACGACCTTCGCGAGCGGCGGCGCGTCCCGCAGCGGACGGAACACCAGCAGGTGCACCACGATCCCGATGAGCACCGCGACCGCGAGCGCGATCATCAGCGCGGGCACGAAGCTCATCGGTCCACCGAGGTCGACGAACGTCGGCCAGTTGGGCAAGTCGATGTCGGTGCCGAAGAACCGGTTCGGGATGCCCTCGATGATCGCGAGCGGGTTCGGCAGCGGGAAGATCATCAGCTCGCCCGTGCGTCGAAGCTCGCTGTACACGTACGCGACGATCATCGTCACCGCGCCGTGGCTGAAGTTGATGACGCCGGATCCCTTGTAGGCGACGATGATGCCCTGCGCGAGCGCGCCGTACAGCGCGCCCGCGCCGAGCCCCAAGAGGAGGAACGCGAGGTAGTCGGTCATCAGTGAGCTACGTGGTCCATCTCTCGCCCGTGGGTTCCTCGCGTGACGTCAGGACGCGTACGGGTCGTACGGTCCGGGCACGGGATCGGTGAGCGTGCCGTCGCCGCCGATCTCGAGCAGCCGGGCTTCCGTCGTGCACAGGGCGGGGAACGCGGTACCCGGGCACGACGTGCTGCGCGGCCCGAGGAAGACCGGGCCTTGGAACTTCAACAGGCCGTCCTTCCACGATGCGCGGCTCAGGTTGTCGAAGCCGATCTCGTTGCCGACCTGCCAGAGCGTCAGGATCTGGCCGAAGGTCTGCGGCGCCGCCGTCAGGTTGGCGTCGTCGGCGAGGCCGGCGGCGTCCATGATCTCGATGTAGCGGTCGAGCTCGGGGTCCGACCCGCTGGGCAGACCGGGAAGCGCACCGGGGCCGCCGGAGATCCATCCCGCGACGAGGTCTCCGACCTCCGAGATGACGGCGGGATCGGCGCACGAGCTCACGCCGAGCACGGGCTTCGTCGACTTGATCTGCTCGAGCGCCTTGGCGACCTGGATGCAGGTGTTCGCGGGGGCGATGATCACGTACGCATCGGCGTCGACCGCCTGAAGGGCACCGGCGACGTCCGTCTCGGTCTCACCGACGACGACGGGGGTGATCTCCACGTCCTTGAGCTGCTCCGCGCTCTGCATCAACTGCACCGACGATTGCCCGCCCGCGTTGTCGGCCGCGATCGGCGCCAGCGACTTCGCACCCATGCGCTCGACCGCGTACGTCGCGAGGCCGATGATGATGCCCGGGCCGCCAGGGGTGAACGAGATCGCCGCCGGGCTCGTGAAGTCCGCGACGCCGAGCGGCGTGCCCTGCAACACGACCAGGTCGCTCTGTTCGACGACGGGCCAGAACGCGTCGGATGCCAGCACGAACTGGGTGGTCACGATGTTGATCGAGTCGTCGTTGACCATCTTCTGCGCGCACTGCTGGTTGGAGTCAGGGTCAAGACCCGTCACGCACTCGACGAGCTCGACGGGGTGACCGTCGATGCCGCCCAGCTTCTCGTTGATGTAGTCGACCGCCGCCTGGGCCGAGGTGTTCGGTCCCGGGAACGACGGTGTGCCCTCGGACTGGTTCACCAGCCCGATGCGGACCGGCTCCAATGAGTCGTCCGCGGCACCGGTCTCCTCCGGCACCGCGAACCCCTCGCTCGAGAGTGCGCCGGTGGTGGTCGCTCCGTCGGCAGGAGCAGTGGTCGTGTCGGACGAGGACGTCGCGTCGTCGTCGTCACCGCAGGCGGCCGCGAGCAGCACGAGCACGCACAGGCCCGCGAGCGCGCGACCGATTCTTGATCGGACCATCGTCTCCCCCTCCGCAGCGCGGACCCGTCGTCAGCGCCAACCAGTTGATATCAATATGCTGATGATCACCACTCCGTGTCAACCTCCGAACATCGAATCCGAGGCGCCGCACACGGGTATGGTCACCGATTGACATCAACACGTTGAGATGTGCCGATCGCCAGCCGGTCGGCGACGCAGGGAGAGGGACATGAGCAGCATCTGCGAGGGGCGCGTCGCGGTCGTCACCGGTGCCGGCCGAGGCATCGGAGCGGAGCACGCCCTCGAGTTCGCGCGGCAAGGCGCCAAGGTCGTGGTGAACGACCTCGGTGGCTCGACCGACGGCGCCGGCTCGGACGCGACACCCGCGGAGGAGATCGCCGCACAGATTCGCGCCGAGGGTGGCGAGGCCATCGCGAACCACTCGGACGTGAGCGACTTCGACGCCGCTCAGGACCTCATCCGTGCCGCGATCGATGCCTTCGGACGCCTCGACGTCCTCGTCAACAACGCCGGCATCCTGCGCGATCGCATGTTCGTGAACCTGAGCATCGAGGAGTGGGACGCGATCATGCGCGTGCACCTCCGGGGCCACTTCTGCCCGGCACGGCACGCGGCGGCGTACTGGCGCGACGAGGCGAAGGCCGGGCGACCGGTCGACGCCCGCATCATCAACACGAGCTCCGGTGCGGGGCTGATGGGCAGCATCGGGCAGAGCAACTACGTCGCCGCGAAGGCCGGCATCGCCGGGCTCACCGTGATCCAGGCAGCCGAGCTGGGCCGCTACGGCATCACCGCGAACGCGATCGCGCCCTCCGCGCGCACACGCCTCACCGAGGGCGTGTTCACCGACATGATGGCGGAGGTCAGCTCCGGCTTCGACGCGATGGCGCCCGAGAACATCTCGCCGCTCGTCGTCTGGCTGGGCTCACCCGACTCCGCCGACGTCACCGGGCGCGTGTTCGAGATCGAGGGCGGGCTGCTCAGCGTCTGCGACGGCTGGCAGCACGGCACGCCCATCGACAACAAGGCCCGTTGGGAGCCCGCCGCGATCGGCGGCGCCGTGCGCGAGCTGCTCGAGAAGGCACCGGTGCCGGCTCCCGTCTACGGGGCGTAGCCGAGGTCCAACCCGGGCGCGGATGGGCGCACCATCCGCGCCGCCGCGGGAACCGTCATCGCGGCAACGGGTTCGGGCCGGTCGCCGTCACGAGGCGCTGGGGCACCCAGTCGTCGACGTGATGGAACCCCTCGTCGAAAGGGCCACCATCGAGCTCGACGGATGCCCTCAGCGAAAGCCGATAGAACTTCACGTGGGTGAAGTCCTCGAACAAGATGTAGACGGGGTCGGGCGTGCTGTTCGGACCCTGGAACTGCTGGCCCGTCAGGACGGGCTTGTGGGCTCCGACGAACGCGTCGAACGTGTCGCCGACCACGACGCCGAGGTGCTCCAACCCCATCTTGTAGACGCGCTGGTGCACGGGCGGGATGAGTTCGATGAGCGAGATGACCTTGCCGTCGAGGACTTCGAGAGGCTCGGCGAGAACGATCAACGAGATCGGGCGCCCGTTCCAGACGTTCTCGTGATTGGCAGCCGCGTGGCGTTCGATCTGCCCCCGCACATGCACGTACTGATCCCACTCAGGGACCCGGTACGCGAGGTGGCTGAGTCCGTATGGGGCGATATCGATGCCGAGTGTGGCCAGCCGGTCTCGCTGCTGCGCCGCGAACGCCCGGTAGTCCCCGATGATGTCCACGATTGGATCTGCCATCACTTGATTCAAGCGCCCAGGACGTCCGGTAGGCGAGAGCTGAGGCCGACCTCACGGCAATTGGCCGCCGAAAACCCCTGCAAACATTGACTCGTTTCGTTGGCGTCATGGTCGAACATCTGTACGATTGAGGCATGCGTACGGCGATGATCCTGCTTCGGGAGGCGGTCGAGAAGCTCGACGATCCCGACGGTTTCACCGGCGACGAGCTCGTCGAAGGGTTCGCGCTGTGGGATCTGCTGGGTGCGCGTTTGAGCGCGGCGGTCGGTGCGTTCGATCGCGACGAGCAAGCGCAGCTGCAGGGTGCGACGTCGACGACGGCGTGGTTGAAGGACCGCTGCCGCATGTCCGGCGC